>NWSH02000305.1:1633411-1656445 GCA_002382865.2 Heliothis virescens | reverse complement strand
ATTTCATTGCCCGTTGCTTGCCATTTTATTGCAGCAAGATGCTACTTGCACTGTGTAAACGTAATCGTGCAATAGGTAAATGGTCGCTTGTCAAATATTCCTGCAATAAAATGGCAGGAAACGGGCCATGAAATCGCAATGTGTAAACGGGCCTTTAGACTCAACTTCACTGACAACATAAACGACCGTTTTACTTAAAACAACGGTTTATTTGGAAAATTGAATGATGATTATTCATAACTAGTATCGTTAGCTTTAAGAAACTAACGTTTAATAAATCCTTACTTTCACACAAGCAACACTACAGTTGACTATCAAATGAACACAACACATCATCAAAAAGAAGTCACATTCTTACAGTATCGATTACAGCAGTTTTCTAACGTAAGCATTGTGTGTTTGTTTACATGAACCAATCTCAGGAACTGCTGATCCCATTGTGGTGGAACCTTGACATTGGACGGATGTTTTTGTAAAGATAAGCTGATACATTGTAGGTAATTTGTAAGAATTATAATATTGATATGAGATGCTTCCACTTTTATTTGTTGTTAGGTGATTATATTAATTTTAGACTGGCTATACCATGTGGTTTCATCCGCGTCTCAACCTATTTTCAAACAAAATTTTATGTCACTTGTTTCATCCATCCTACTTTAAAATTATAAATGCCAAAGTTTGTTTGTTATTCCTTCACGCAAAAACTACTGCACGGATTTTGATGAAACGTGGCAGTAATATAGCTTATGTAACGGCTACTTTTTATCCGGGTGCGGGAAGTAGTTACCACTGGAAGTGAATGAAATCGTTACTGGAAGCTAATCTATACTAAAATTATAAAGAGGAAAACTTTGTTTGTTTGTTTGTTTGTTTGGAATGAATAGGCTCAAAAACTACTGGACCGATTTTAAAAATTCTTTCACCATTCGAAAGCTACATTATCCACGAGTGACATAGGCTATATTTTATCCGGGTACGGGCAGTAATTCCCACGGGATGCGAGTGAAACCGCGGGAAAACGGCTAGTTTACTATAAAAGCTTAAAAATCAAACTGACTAGCATATTAGTCGTATTTCAGTATTATACAAAATCAAAAAACTACTTTTAAGGTGCGCACGCCTTATGTGCTATTAAGTTTTTTCGCGACTTCGCCCACGTTTATCCGAACACCTGTTTCCAATCCGATACTTAAGTCATAAAAATTGTTACAATATAGCCAAGTTTAGCAAAAGAATAGTTGTTTAAATAAAAAAACAAGAATTTTCATCAGAGCAAATATACACTATTTTTGCAAATTATTTGTAACATTTGCTTAAAATAATAATAAAAATATTATGCGGTTGATTTGAGGAACTCTTTTTTGGGAAGTCGGTTAACAATTCAGATGAAAGTAATAGTTCATATAATTTTATGTATTCGTTTAAAAGTATTGTTATGTAAAATACATATGTAATTATAAAAGTCATACCCAGTGGCGTAGCGTGCATTGGCGGGGCCCCGTATAAAAAAATTGTTTGGGGCCCCTTATATGGGTATAAAGATTATGGGGGTAAAGATTAAAATAAAATTAATTAGGAAGTTTTTATTTATTATTGGTGTTTTCCCTTACACACTTTGGGGGCCCCCGTGGCCCGGGGGCCCCGATTTGATACGGCATTGATACGGCAGATACGGCGGTAGCTACGCCTCTGGTCATACCATTTATTTCATTTATGCCTTTATAAGAACTTCCAATGTCAATAAATTCCCATGCCCATTCTTAAAGTAGCTTCCTTTGGAGAAGAACGGGCAAGAAACTCCATGGTTACTCTTTTTATTTTAAAAGTAGAATTACAGTTTTAAACACCAAAATCCCACTAGTTACCATTTTAAAAATACAAAACCAAAACAGAGTACAAAATTTAAGAAAATAGACAGACAAATTTACATACATACAAGAGTTTAAACAAAAAATAATAATAAAAAGAAAACTTGTGGATGTCCGTTTCGTTCCCGTGCATCATAGATCAGGGCGGGTAGGGCCTTTATCGAGGGCATTGCTGTCTCACTCTAACTCACAACTCCGTCCCACTCTCACATAGCCACACATTTTTGACACAAACGCAATAGGGTGGGGTCGGATTTTTTTCCGTCTTATTTTTAAAGGATTTTTTTTCAAAACGTAATTTTCGGGGTGAGTTTCTGAGTTTTTTTATGTCTGACTTTGAGAATCGACTGTGGAAAGGTATTTTTTTTACTTTTATTTATTTTTCTGATTGGTTTCTACTGTTGTGTTTGGTATGTAACGTTTTGTACTTTTTTAATTAGATAAAGGGCTCGTTATGTTGACTAAGGGAGCTATTTGTTTGATCAAAAGAGACTGTAAGTCATTATGTAGGTAGTCAAGGTGATTATTTAAATAAAAACTTATATTTTTTCCATCCCTACTAATATTATAAATGCGAAAGTAACTCTGTCTGTCTGTCTGTTACGCTTTCACGCCTAAACCAGTGAGCCGATTTTGATGAAATTTTGAATAGACCCTGAGGAACAACATAGGCTTTTTATCCGGGTACGGGAAATAGTTCCCTCGGGAAGCGGGTAAAGCCGCTGGCAGAAGCTAGTTTAAAATATATTTTTCAATTCGATAGTTGCCTCACTAAAATAGGATAAACTGGGGAGTTTGTTGCACCACCCCTTCTTCCCAGCAAAAACATATAGGAAGTGGCGAAGGGTTTTAGGTATCTGACAGCATTTTTAGCCCTAAATATGACGTAAAGTCACACTGGATCCAAAGTCAAGGTCAAGATTTTTATTTCAAAAAGACCTATTACAGGTTCTTACCCTAAATCAATGAACAGAGGACAGCACATCAAGTTACCACAATCTGTTAAATTTCTGCACTTGATTTTCAACCTTATCACAATGGAGTTAGGTTAATATTTGAATGGTAAAATTTTACAGATTCGTTTACGTTGACCTGCTGTCGTCTGTACCTACTAATGAATTAAGACTTCTAGTATCACTGCAACTTTTGTGCAGTGGACAGTTAATGTCCTTCAAGGGGAACTGACTTATTTGTACTGTCTGACAGCAACTGTCAACTGCACCATAAGTTGGTCAGACTATAAACACAGAATAAAGATGTACGGTCAACGGATAAAAGTCCACTGCCACCGTTATGACACAGAATAAAGATGTACAAGTAATGAAGTTAAGCCTTGTTGTCAAAATGATTACGTAAGCACCATCGAAGCCGTAGGGTTGTCACTTGGTAGTACTGACTTAAATGTCTGTCAAACTTTAGTTCCTAATTTGGCCAAATGCTAGCTGTCGCGGTAGCTCTTGACGCGACAGTCAGTACTGTCAGCACTGGTAAAGGTACATAAATGCTCGTCAGTGCGCATGCGTGTGTGAGTGTGACGGTACGAACTTTAGTACGCAGCTTCCCGACAGAACTACATATATTTAAACGTATAACTGAGTGCAGTGAGTCAGAAATTTGAGGAGGTCAGACAGGCAGTCACTTCATGTGGAACATTGGCTAAGAAAACAAATAATTTTAATTTTAAAAATCTTTTCTTGAATAGTTAACCGTTTATTTTTGTAAAACACTCACGACCAGTTTCACAAGTTTCAGATAAAGTTCTAGATAGCTATCTGACAGAGAGTGTCATAGAAATTATTTTATTTATTTTTGCGAAATATATTTTTTTCAAAATAATATTTTTGTGTAAAATAATAAATTTAGTTATTGATTGTTGTAAAATAATCAATTTTATTTATTAAGTTTTTTCTTGTTTACAGATGACATCGAACAGGGCTGATATATCAAGTAAGTTACAAAAATATTTTTTATTCACTTTTAAGTACCTAAATAATATTTCTGTTATAGATTTCATAATCAATTTTAGACAAATTAATACAAACAAACTTACAATACTTTCTTTATTATCTACTAGCCGTTTTCCCGCGGTTTCACTCGCATCCCGTGGGAATTACTGCCCGTACCCGGATAAAATATAGCCTATGTCATTTGTGGATAATGTAGCTTTCGAATGGTGAAAGAAATTTTTAAATCGGACCGATTTAAAAAATTCTTTACAACCAAACAAACAAACAAAACTTTCCTCTTTATATTATTAGTATAAATAGCTTCTGCCAGCGGCTTCACCCGCTTTCCGCTATTTCCCGTACCCGGATAAAAACTACCATATGTTGTTCCTCAGGGTCTATTCTATCTCTGTACCAAATTTCATCAAAATCGGCTCACTGGTTTAGGCGTGAAAGCGTAACAGACAGATGTCTGAAATAAATTGTATTAGTGCCATTCAATAAGACTGAAGAAGGGCGCATGGATATCGGTAATAACCATAATAAATGACCTTGAGTTTAAGAGCTCGTGGCTACGACAACGGATCGACCTATCATAAGGTCTAGCAACGCTTGACGCAGACGGTCCTTGGATGGGTGACCATCTTGTCATGACGAGTTCTTCCGTGTTTCTGAAGGCACGATAAATTGGTGGGTCCCGGTTGTTATATTTGGCAATCGTTACGGGTAGTCAGAAGCCAGAAAGTCTGACAACCAGTCTTCTAAGGGGTACCAATTTGCCCAGGTAGCTGGGTTTTGAAGGTCAGATAGGCAGTCGCTCCAAGTGGCACACTGGTACTCAGCTGCCTCCGGTTAGCCTGGAAACCGATCCCAACGTACTTGGGAAAAGGCTAGGCAGATGATGAAATGACCTTGAATTTAATTCGATCTCTGATAATATAAACTGGTTTTGAGATTGTTCGCAAGTGATATTTTCAACATCCAGGATGTCTCTTTAATTAGCGAGATACTGTTTAAAAGCAGGTACTATAATTATTTGTGTCTTTTTTTATATTTATATAAAAACCGGCCAAGTGCGAGTTGGACTCGCACATGAAGGGTTCCGTACCCCATCCTCCTTAAATTTTTTTTTCCATTTTTTGTATTTGTTGTTATAGCGGCAACGGAAATACATAATTTGTGAAAATTTCAGCTTTCTAGCTATCACGGTTAGTGAGATACAGCGTGGAGACAGACAGACAGACCGACAGACAGACAGACAACGAAGTCTTAGTAATAGGGTCTCGTTTTACCCTTTGGGTACGGAACCCTAAAAACGGTTATAAAGTACTGAATATAATAGTGTTTTCTTTAAAGATACTAGGTTTATAATAGACTAGCTGTTTCCCCGTGATTTCACCCATGTCCTAAGGGAACTTCTCTTTACGTCTGGACAACATACAATCCATGTCATCAAGGGTTAGTGACCATGTCATCACAGGTTAGTGACCATGTCATCACGAGTTAGTGACCATGTCATCACGGCTTTCCAACACTGAGATAATTTTTCAAATCGGTAATACTTATCTTTAAGGATAAAAAAAAATTTTTGCTCTTTATTATATTAGTATAGATATGTCGTCCAATCGCGTGCTGGTTTTTTAAGACAGATATTAATATTAGGAATGAGGGGTCATACCGATTACGAAGTTTTAATAAGTAATAGAAATATACTTCAACGAAATCACAGCCATACCTCTGTTTTCTATACTTACATCTAATTTAAATATTTTATCACAAAACAATCACTGAGGTCCATCTTTAACTCAGAAAAAATACAAATTGTTTAAGAAACATCATGTTACCCTTAGGCTATCACGGAATGCATAACATGCCATGATTCAAGGTCAAGGTCAGAATTTAGGTATCCACGTCCTTGGGGCTTTTTTCGTTTTAAGATTTTAGGATTTTTAACATTCTTTTATAATAATTTTATTACTGAAAGCATTATATTATCAGGTATTGTTATGTCAAGGTCATATTTTTTCCTTTCAAGAACGAAATGACACTGTCACAAATAAATTGGTAGGTTTAATTTAATAAAGGTATTTTTTATTTTTTTTTATTTTTTTATTTTTTATTTTTATTTATTTTTATGTAAATTCCTTTTCTAGGTTAGTTAAAAAATACAACAAAAGGTTATGTCTGATGTTAATGAGAAAACTGTGATTTTCTTGCAATGTTGAATTTCAATAGCTTTGACATATACTTACACAAATATCTACGTCTACACATATATTGTCACTTAATATAAGGAGCAATCAATTGTATGTAACGAATAGGTTAACTAAAATACTACTGAAATTAATTCAAATACTCTTTCTCCTTTAGAACGTTACATTATCCTAAATTAACAGGGACAATGTTCTAACCGAGTACGGGAAGTAGATCCCTAGGGACGCAAATGGGATTGATCCCAATCAGCTTGTTATAAAATACTAGCCGTTTTCCCGCGGTTTCACTCGCGTTCCGTGGGAATTAATGTCCGTACCCGGTACCCGTATATTATATACGGTAATGTAGCTTTCGAATGGTGAAAGAATTTTTAAAATCGGTTCATTAATTGCAGAGATTACCCGATATTAGTGAAGATTATAATATTAGTACAGATATACCAACAGAACATGAAGAAGAACAGTCTTCCAGCTAGAAGTTCTAGCCTAGTAGTTATCCTAGGCAACTATATTCTGACCTTGAAATTACAAAAGAAAGTTCCAAGGTCAGAGATGATGTAATTCTGAGGTCAAATTACCTTCTGAATGGATATTAATGGTGGTCAGAGAGTAACTCGTGCTGGCCTAGTGTCGTAGTAGTAGTTTCAATCTAAAATCTTCTTCTCAAGTACGAGTGTGATTTTTCAAAGATTTTTTAGACGCTTGAGTTATCACTAATAGATATAGGTGACAATGTGTGTGCTAGCCAACATGGTCAAATACGTCATATTTTATTATACCACATGTATTAATTTTAGTATACTACATGTATTGTTTTTGTATAGAATTGGTTCTTCAAACCATACAGACAGAATTGTGTTGCTGGGGAGTTTGTTCCACCATTTCTTCTTCCCAGCCAAAACACATAGGAAGTGGTGAAGTTTTTGTTTTTGGGGCTGTCTTTTGAAACCTTGACTTTCAAAAAGTGCTGATTTTCAGCCTACTTTGAATAAATGCTTTTTGATTTTGATTTTGAAAAAAAAAAAACATGAAAAAGGGCTAATGTAATTTTTCAATTTTTATCATACAGGTGATTAAGTAACTTGGATTTCTAAAATCGCCTCTGCCTTGAGCAAACTCAGTGATTGAAACGCATTCCTTTTCCGTATGAGAAGAAGCCACAGCACGCAGGTGGGACTATAAAAATGCATTCATTCATTTCGAGGCAAAAATGACGTCATTTTGTCTTATAAAATTTTATTTTTTACAAAGACGATTTTTGGGAACACTTTTAATTGCGTAGTTTTTTATATTTTTTTGTTAGTTATATTTTGGGTATTTCTAAAGAGAGAAAAAAAATACCATTTTTGATACATTCGTTTACCTATTTATGACATTTTATTTGAGTAACAGTATTTTTTCCTGCTAATTACACCATTTAAATAAAAGTGCACAATAAAAAAAATGTGTTGTCTACTTTTACTTAAATTTAATTTTGTGAATATTTAACAATTTATACTGTTATTTATTTTTAAGGGCATTTTGTTGTTCTCTATAGGACTGATGTATAATTTTGATAAAGTTATATTTTGTAGGTAAAGATAAATTTCACTAATACAAAAATTCGTCAGATATTTTTCTTATAACGAAAACAATAATTCCAAAATATGAGATTTTTTTGGTGCTTAGGAGAAGTAAACTAAAAGGAGGCAGTTGTAATTCCGAAAAAAATAATTGAATTAATTTAATACTGTTATGAGTATTGATTAAAATAACATGTTTCATTTAATAATAAAAATTATAACAGAAATGGTTATAATTTTCTGTAATTAGTAAGGAGCACAAAAATAATAATATTCAATTATATCTCATTTTCATTGACATAAGGTATTTTTACTTTCTTTGTTTTTTTTTTATCTTTGGAATGATGTGAATTTCTAAAGAGAAGTATGAACTATCGTGTGTTAATTACTAATTAAACCATCCTCTTATTTTGATGTCACACTTTTTATTTTATTTTGCATTTTTTATTCAACAATGAATATAAGTAGTTGTTATGAAAAGCGCTAACATAGATATTTACCTATTTTTTAATATTTTGTTTTATTAAAAAAATGTGTCTTTATATAGGTACCTAACAAGAAAAAAGGAGTTTTTTTGTATAACAATTATGCTATTAATATTTTTAATAATTAATCATATAAATATAGGGTGAATTCAAAACAATAAATAAGTATATTCAACTAAATATATTATTGTAAAAAATAAAATAAATTACTTTGTGTTGTTACGGAACGACTTAAGATTTTTGTATTAGTTAAATATATATTTATAATCTAAAATCTTAAAAAAAAAACCTTTTAATATTTAAAGTTCATTAAACTAAAAACAGTATTTGTTAAATAAAAATACCGCAAAATCATTATTTTTTATTTTATAGCAGAGTAAAAATATGAAGATTTTTAAAAATTTTATTACCATTGAAAAAATCGTAAATAATCCAATGTTTTTCGTGTTTTCTTTATAATTCCAGTATAAAAGTCATATGACATTTCAAATAAATATATTTTAATAGTTTATTGATAATTATCTTTTAGATTTTGAATAACAATGACTTAGAATATTTACGTCGGCAACTTTATAGTTCTATCAAATGAGGAATTAATTAAAAATATTGAAATATAACCACTAAATACGATTCTATATATTCAAATTAATATAAAATGAAACATTTTTAATTATTTATTTGTTTTTATTATTCTGAAAAATTACTTTGAAATTGAAATCGAAGATACTCGCGCGGCATTCCTCGTACAAAGTGAAATAAAAATACTTTTACAACTGGTAACAAAAAGAGTTGATATATTTGACCTTATTCCCGACTCGTAATTTCGCGAAAACTACAAACAATTCCGAGAAAAATATACCATTCTAAAAATAGAACGCGCGAACCTCACGTCTTTCGAACATCCAGATTCGAAAAAAGGTTCAAAAATAAAAAAGGATCGCACCCCAAACAGATGGCAAGTTCTTCCTGAATCCAAAACTATATAATTTTCATCGAAAATCAAATTAAAACGGCGGAAAAAAGCGGTCGATTTAAAAAAAGTTTGAGGTCGTAAGCGCGGGCGCCGGACCGTTATGCGTTGGCGACGGAACTGCGAGAAACATGGTGGCGTCTCGCTCGCTCGCGCCCGCCTACCTCGGTCGCCCACCGAAAGGCGCGCGTGTACCACGACCGTGAATTTTGATACTGTGTCTGGCTTTTTTGCAAAGAAAGTTTTTGTTTCCCGTGGAAGTCGCGGTTAATTGGAGATCGGTGAAAGGTGTTATAATTACGTGAAAAGATTAGATGCTCATTCAATGTCGACGGCGGGAACTTGAAGAAACTGTTTTTTTTTCTAATTTTAATCTTAGAATTAGCTTGGAATTGGATTTGAATGTACTTACTCAAATATGGATGCGATTTATTTAATCAGTCGTTGTTTTTTTGTCTGTTATAATGTAAAACAATGAAGTACCTACATTTTGTTGTGTTTATATAAAAGTAGCTAATTATACAGTGTCTGTAATTTATAAATATTTATAGTTATAATGGATTACGCAATTAATTTCATGTTTATTAATAGTAAAATGAAAGTATATATTATTATTGTGCNCATTTTGTTGTTCTCTATAGGACTGATGTATAATTTTGATAAAGTTATATTTTGTAGGTAAAGATAAATTTCACTAATACAAAAATTCGTCAGATATTTTTCTTATAACGAAAACAATAATTCCAAAATATGAGATTTTTTTGGTGCTTAGGAGAAGTAAACTAAAAGGAGGCAGTTGTAATTCCGAAAAAAATAATTGAATTAATTTAATACTGTTATGAGTATTGATTAAAATAACATGTTTCATTTAATAATAAAAATTATAACAGAAATGGTTATAATTTTCTGTAATTAGTAAGGAGCACAAAAATAATAATATTCAATTATATCTCATTTTCATTGACATAAGGTATTTTTACTTTCTTTGTTTTTTTTTTATCTTTGGAATGATGTGAATTTCTAAAGAGAAGTATGAACTATCGTGTGTTAATTACTAATTAAACCATCCTCTTATTTTGATGTCACACTTTTTATTTTATTTTGCATTTTTTATTCAACAATGAATATAAGTAGTTGTTATGAAAAGCGCTAACATAGATATTTACCTATTTTTTAATATTTTGTTTTATTAAAAAAATGTGTCTTTATATAGGTACCTAACAAGAAAAAAGGAGTTTTTTTGTATAACAATTATGCTATTAATATTTTTAATAATTAATCATATAAATATAGGGTGAATTCAAAACAATAAATAAGTATATTCAACTAAATATATTATTGTAAAAAATAAAATAAATTACTTTGTGTTGTTACGGAACGACTTAAGATTTTTGTATTAGTTAAATATATATTTATAATCTAAAATCTTAAAAAAAAAACCTTTTAATATTTAAAGTTCATTAAACTAAAAACAGTATTTGTTAAATAAAAATACCGCAAAATCATTATTTTTTATTTTATAGCAGAGTAAAAATATGAAGATTTTTAAAAATTTTATTACCATTGAAAAAATCGTAAATAATCCAATGTTTTTCGTGTTTTCTTTATAATTCCAGTATAAAAGTCATATGACATTTCAAATAAATATATTTTAATAGTTTATTGATAATTATCTTTTAGATTTTGAATAACAATGACTTAGAATATTTACGTCGGCAACTTTATAGTTCTATCAAATGAGGAATTAATTAAAAATATTGAAATATAACCACTAAATACGATTCTATATATTCAAATTAATATAAAATGAAACATTTTTAATTATTTATTTGTTTTTATTATTCTGAAAAATTACTTTGAAATTGAAATCGAAGATACTCGCGCGGCATTCCTCGTACAAAGTGAAATAAAAATACTTTTACAACTGGTAACAAAAAGAGTTGATATATTTGACCTTATTCCCGACTCGTAATTTCGCGAAAACTACAAACAATTCCGAGAAAAATATACCATTCTAAAAATAGAACGCGCGAACCTCACGTCTTTCGAACATCCAGATTCGAAAAAAGGTTCAAAAATAAAAAAGGATCGCACCCCAAACAGATGGCAAGTTCTTCCTGAATCCAAAACTATATAATTTTCATCGAAAATCAAATTAAAACGGCGGAAAAAAGCGGTCGATTTAAAAAAAGTTTGAGGTCGTAAGCGCGGGCGCCGGACCGTTATGCGTTGGCGACGGAACTGCGAGAAACATGGTGGCGTCTCGCTCGCTCGCGCCCGCCTACCTCGGTCGCCCACCGAAAGGCGCGCGTGTACCACGACCGTGAATTTTGATACTGTGTCTGGCTTTTTTGCAAAGAAAGTTTTTGTTTCCCGTGGAAGTCGCGGTTAATTGGAGATCGGTGAAAGGTGTTATAATTACGTGAAAAGATTAGATGCTCATTCAATGTCGACGGCGGGAACTTGAAGAAACTGTTTTTTTTTCTAATTTTAATCTTAGAATTAGCTTGGAATTGGATTTGAATGTACTTACTCAAATATGGATGCGATTTATTTAATCAGTCGTTGTTTTTTTGTCTGTTATAATGTAAAACAATGAAGTACCTACATTTTGTTGTGTTTATATAAAAGTAGCTAATTATACAGTGTCTGTAATTTATAAATATTTATAGTTATAATGGATTACGCAATTAATTTCATGTTTATTAATAGTAAAATGAAAGTATATATTATTATTGTGCATTTATTATGAAGGTTTCAATAACTTTATAATTATTATTATCTTTTATACATTTAAAAAAAAAAGTCTTAATTATTGTAAGGCTGGCTATTACCTAGGTCAAAGATTAAGCATTGCCATCCAGCGTGGCAATGCTGCCAGCCTTATGGGCACGCTCCCAGTCGACAGCGATGGGGAGGAATTTTTTGACGCTTTTTAGTTTTTAGTTCTTAGTTTAAGTTTTTTTATTATTGTAATGATATTTTTTTTATTCAAATAGAGAACATTGCCAGTCTCACAAATAGTAGATTTGTTTATATTTCTTCTATCACTGTTTTTTGTACTAACTTTAGAAGTAATAATAATAGCAAACAAAACAATTTAACACCTACAAGTGTTCCGTATTCAGTAACATTATAATATGAAGCTAATTTATGAAGCAGTTGTCGCTAAAAAAACACGTTTTATTACAAAATTGGAGATAAAAGACAAAAATATATGTTTCTTTTTTATTAAAATTACTTCAATATGACACACGCAAGTGCAAATTGCAGTGGAAATATGATATTTTTGGAAATTATGACCTTAAGGTGACGTCGTAAAAATGTTGTAGTGAGTTTAATGGTCAGTAACTTTGTTGTCCAGTGTCTGGCCATTCAAATGGATGTGGCTACTTCATATTTTATGCATTTTATTTAAAAGTAGATGCAGTTGACAATGTGTAATAAATGCATGTCTCCTTATTAAGACTTAGCTTATTTTATTGTGACTTAAAATTGTAGGTTTATTCAATGTATTAGCCAGGGTAACAAAAATGTGTTTATCAATCCTTTTAAAATAAATTTAAATATTATATTTTCAATATCTAGAACATTGGCTATATTTGCGAACTGAGAAGAATTTGGCAATATTACCTTCTGAATAAGACAAAATCATATCAATACAAATAAAATTACCTACATTTCCAAACCACCTATAAAATATTTTTTTTTTCATAATTATCTCGTAAAACATAAAAATAAACCAACCCCCAGGCAGACCGAGTAACAACACACATGTCCTTGAAATACCCGTCAAGGTCCACCGCATGTTATGCAGTGAAACTATTTTTAATTGCACGTTGAAACCCTGTCGAAGGTACAAAATATTTTTACACTTGAAGTACGCAGACCTTGACCATATAGTGTAACCAGTTTTGCAGGGAACAGACGGTTACTTGCTCAGTCAGTACAGATGGATAAAACTTGTGAGGAATTTATTGGAGAAGCGCTTGCTTTGGTTGGTATTTTCCTAGGCGTGTTCCTATTCAAAGTGATTAATTGAAAGTAGGCTAATTAGATTAGCACTTTTTCACGTATAAATTTTCAAAGGACAACACACCCTTTTCCTTTTTAGTTTATTTAGATATTTTTTATTTACTGAAATTTGGAAGTAATATAGCTTGTGTATTAGTATAACATGTAGGGTACTTCTTCAGGGAGTGGGTGAAACCGCAGGCAGAAGCTACTAATATTATATTTGACGCATATTTTTCAGGATTTTTATTTACTGAATTTTCTGTCTAAATTCTGATATTGTAAATTCTTAAAAAAAAAGAGTTTTACTGTCGTATTCAGTGTTTTACTGTCGTATAAGAGAACTGCAATTTGTTGAGTTAATCGTATCTAAAAGATAAGGTTTAGATAAGATAATGGCTTTCCTTTGTTCAAAATGGCTATCTGCCAAATGGATTATCGGCCACAACGGCTGTTCTCATATAAGGAAATCAGCCAGCTGCGCAGGACAAATTCTGGTGCACAAGCATTTTCCTACTCCCTCACCATCATCTATCATCGACTTCACAGACTCTGGGCTGCTTTTGTGAAATTTCTAAAAATCAAAAAACGATTTCGGCCCGACCCGGGAATATCCGAGACCTTGTGCATTGCAGACCTTTGTTCATATAGACAAGTGAGATCGGTTTATAGAGCTGGAATGTGAAAATTTTCCCACTTAGCATCTAACATCAAATCTACAAGGAAAACCACTAAAACGATGTAACCACCATAGAAAATTATTCACAAAACCATCACAAAAAATTGCACTTTAACCCACTGCAAATAAGGTTGAAAATCGCATGCACGCAAAACGCATCGCGAAAGCTATTTCCAGAACCATCGGCCGAGATTGTTGCCATGGCAACGTTTAATTTATGAATGAATTTATGACTGCAGGCCGCGTATTCTGTACTAAGTCGAAATATTTATAGCATAGCGCTCTCGCAGGACAAACGGCTTATTGTCCTATGTACGTTTGATACAACACTGAGTTACTTAAACTTAGTACCTTTTACATTAAGACTTTACAAGCCACTTACCCAGACTTCAAAGATTTTCAACTTGGTATTTGTAGAGTCTGAGTTAAATAAATTGCTAAGGCAGACTTTCTTCGTTGTTGCTATATTGTGGGTATACTAATTTAAATCCTACTATTATTATAAATGAGAAAGTTTGTGAGGATATATGTATGTACGTATGGATGTTTGCTACTGACATTCGCAAAAACTACTGGATGGATTTTGATTAAACTTGGCAGTAATATAGCTTAATAACATATGGGGTGGGTGAAGTTATTCCTCTGGGTGAAACTATGGGTGGAAGCTAGTAAAATCTTAATTTTGATCTATGTAAACGTAGGTACTTTTCAGTATTATGATCAAATCATGGTGGACAATGCAAAACGATGATAAAAAAATCGTCGTATAGTGTAACTATATATAAAAAATTACAGCACCAAATTATATATTTCACCAAAAACGACCACTATCCATTTTAGTCTCATACACACGTTTCTCAATAAAACTAAATAAATAACATATCACGCCATAACACACAGCCCTAACCCATTTCACCTACAAACCTTCTACCACAATTCTACAACACATTCTTATATTCCTCGGAAAAATGAAAAAAAAACCGCAAAAGTACTTGATACTTGCATCTGACGGCGAAAAAAAAAAACCGCACGGATAATCAGCAGAGTTCTTGCAATGCATTCTTTCTTGTCTAGCCTCTTAATTGACTGATTTAAGAGCTATTTATAGCTGGCTATAAATAGCTTGCGCTGTTGCCAACCGGGGCATCGTTAGGCTCGATCCTCACTTGCGATTATACGACTTTTATGTGCGACAAGTTGTCGTTAAGATAAATAATGTGTGGTAAAATGTTGGATCGGGTGGGAGGTGATTTATAAATGTATTTTGTTAAATATGTATTTGTGTTTTCTGAATTATTTATTAAGGAATTTTAATTATGAAGTTATTAGGGACAAAGATAATTATTCGAAAAATATTATAATTGAAAAGGTTTTAATTACTACTGTATTTAAATAATATTGTATTTATTACGACATTATTATTTTAGTCCATATTTAATGATTGCATGCTGTGTAGTACTTTTATTAAATAGATTTGTTACAATTTCAACAACATAAAATAATAAAACGGTCATATAAGTAAAAACCACAGTAATTTATGATTTTTTTTCCAACTGCAGGTATATGGCTGTATATAAAATATTACATAGTAAAACTTTTAATATAAAATATTACATAGTAAAACTTTTAATATAAAATATTACATAGTAAAACTTTTAATTCAATCCCAATATAAAATACGAGAGATTCTAACCTATATAAATCTTACAAAATAAAAACTTTAATCGCTGCGATTAATCGACCGTGTACAACCAGCCTTACAGCATAATGCGGTATTGTTTCATTCATAAGGCATTCATTAAATTGCATTTACTTTAGTGAAAGTCGTTTTTTTACTTAATTGGCTGACATGCTAATTAAATTGGTTCATAACTGAATATTTTTCATATTTTTTACGTTATTTTTTCAGTAGTCAGTATGAAACGGCGTGAAATTCTATTGATAGCGATGAGTAGAACTAATTATGTACTCATTGCATTTTGCTAATGAAGCAATGCATAATATGCTAAATAAAACCATCAATGTATTTCTAATATTAGCATACTAATGAATAGCAAACATTAATTTGTTGAACTATTAATTAAAAATAACTAAAATTCGTCTTTGTAAAATTCATCCATTTCTACAGTAACATACACCGTTTAATAAACCAAAAACTCGTACCATAAATTAAAAACTACATTCGAAAACGCTAGCAAAACGAATTTTCAAAAAACAAAAAAGTTAAAAAAAAAATAAAAGTACCAAGTCTCGTCCGGCGCGCTATATCGATCGAAATACAAGTTCTGGACAAAAAGTAGACCGGGGTTCGCTGTCTTGCTCGCACGGGCGCGGTAGCTTCGCGGGTGAAAGAGACGGGGAGTGATTGCGCGCGCCCACACCCCGGGAGGACGGTACATTGAACTCTGTTAGAAGTGCGAAGCGGAGAGATATGTGCGTCTCTTTCTGTCCAGACGACAGAACGCGTTCGTACCTCGGAACACCCCACTGGGATCGACTTCGCCAGTCCGGGTACGAAAATTCCATTCTAAGTTCGTATTTTCGGCTTTCTATAATAGAATTTCTTCAAAATTCGAACTCCTAGAGTTTAGTTTTTTCGAATTCTTATTCTACAGTAAAAGTGCTAGGCCTAAATTTGTGTTGGTGTTTTCACATTTTATTTTGTAAGAAGTGAAAAATTTTGTGTTTTTTTTCTGTGTACCGGGATTTTGAATGTGTAAAAAATGATGGAAATGTGGACAAAATTGACAGATGGCATTTTTTGAGGATCTCTGACTTGCTATAATTTCTGGATCTTTTTGATTTAGGTAAGTATATTCCTAATATTTTAACTATATTTTCATCCCTATCATGTATGGGGGTGGGTAGTGTCAATAGCTTCTCATTTAAGTATTATAAGAGCCACGTGTTTTTAGGTAAAATAATGTACTAACTATAAGGGGATCAATACACCCCCAATAATATGAAATCATCCCTTATTCTCACTAGAAATCCAACCCCATCTAATTTACAATTAGAATTAAAAATATAAAAAATAAATAACAAGTTATATGTCTAGTTTGGAGTCATCGTTTTCACTTGTCCTATTTTTCAACCTGTCAATTATATTTTTGCTTACGTATCCTGAAATTCATTATAGTACCTATACTTATGACCAATCCAAAGGGAACTGAAAATAAAATTGTTAATCCCTTCAGTAGATGAATCTATATAATGCACTTGTAGTTCCTCCTGGTTCCACCCGTGCCGTGAAAAGTACTTTAAGTACCCGAATGAAAATTAGCATTTGTCCTTTTTCAGGCTTTAGACTATCTGTGCACCAAATCTCATTTTAAACAGTCCAGTAGTTTTGGTGTGATAGCCTGATAGACTGGCAGAATTACTTACGTCTTTATACCCAATATTAAAGTCAGGTTGTCTTCATCAATCTAACTTTGTAAGCTGCCAGTCTAAATACATGCATCTTAATGTCTAACTAAATGCATTATCACTGTTCTGACGTCAGACCAGTTGTCTGACTTCCTTGACATGCATAACCTATCAACATTATCATTGGTCAGACTGTCAGAACCCATGGTATGCCGAGCCCTCCCAAATTATAAATCGTTCAGATACATTATTAAGATACAATAATATAGTACCTATATGCATTTTGCATAGCAACCGATAGCAATTGTTAGCAAGTCATAGCAATTGCTTCTTAACCTTGCATATACATAGTTGCAACCCTTAGAAAGTACGAAATCCTTCATTATCATCTGCCTAGCCTTTTCCCAACTATGTTGGCGTCGGTTTCTAGTCTAACTGTATGCATCTGAGTACCAGTGTGCCACATGGAGCGACTGCCTGTCTGATCTCCACAACCCAGTGGCATGGGCAACCTGAATACCTTGGTAAGATTGGTTGTCAGACTGTCTGGCTTACAATGACTTTAAATAAAGTAAAAATTTAAACTTATAATTATAAATAATTCCATTACTCTTTTCTTACCCTCTAATAAAATTAACGGCCATTTTCCACCCCCCAAATAATTTCTATACTTAAAGAAAAGGCCAAGGGGTAACTGAGGTGTGGAAATCAGACAGGCAGTCGCTCCATGTGGCACACTGGTACTCAGCTGCATACAGTTAGACTGAAAGCCGACCCCGACATAAACAGGAAAGGCTAGGCAGATAGTAATAGAGAAAGGGCAATTTTTATACCCCCCGAATATTATCTGCCAAAGAAATATTCAACTATTTTTAAATACTAATCCAAATTAAAAAAAACATTTGGCTTACTATTCCAATTGTTGTTTGCGAAGCCCTAAGGGCCAACATTTCAGCAGCCTCAATGGTTAATTTTCAAAAAACAGACTTAATTTTGACCTAAAGCATTATTTAAAATAATAAAAAAATAACATACTTATTAAAAAAAAAATACTGGTAATATAAATATTTTCATATATAATCATATTTTTTTATAACCATCTTTATAACAAACTAGCTTCTGCCAGCGGTTTCACCCACGTCCTGTGGACTCTAGTTCTCGTACCTGGATAAATAGCCTATGCTACCCGGGGAAAGTGTACCTTCCTAACAGTGAAATAATTTTTAAAATCAGTTCAGTACTCCACAAGCAAATAAACAAAAAAAAATTTTTTTTCCAATTTCTGAGTTTTTAGGCCCTCAAAGGGACAGATTGTGGTACTTGAAAATACAGTCTCTGTGTAGTCTATTCATAATCTCACGGATAAAAAGTAGCCTCTAACCTTACTTGATAAAATACCTATCTAACACTGAAACATTTTTTCTTTGATTGAAACAAACACACTCTTCAGCTTTAGGCATAATATTAGTACAAATAAAATTGTCTATAGGTGACATATAGATGTCTATCTATCTGTCTGTCTGTCTGTCTATCTATCTACTCTGTAGACCAAAAGTCAAAAAAAGTCAAAAATTAAAAGCCCTTTCACTTTAAGACCATAGATACTTCTTCATCTAACCCCTAAGGGCTTATCAAAAGACCAATTTTTAAATAGGTCCTATAGGGCCCTTTAAGACCCTTAGTACTTTGCTACCCAATTTTAGAAAATAAGCTATAGGATAGATACATAAATTACAGTGTATAAATATTAATCTAAAACCGACAAATAGTATTATCAATCTTTTTTTTGAAATCATTAAATGACCCCTCTCGCTGTGGGTGACAGCGTGAGGGAGTGTCAGACTCTTACTGAGTAAAACCCACCGTGTTCCTTCTGGAGCCCACAGTGTGCCAGGGACAAGGTAACTCGCGTGAACTATCCTGGTACCCGGGCATGTAGTATTATCAAACCTTTCTTACATAATTTACTTATTTTTTCTCCATAATCAGGCAAAGCTATCATCCAAAAGTTACGACAGCTTAGTGGTTATAACAGCAGCCTCTCAAGTATGTGTGGCTTCGATTCCAAGCCAGACAAGGACCCATGTAACTTTTAGCTATATGTACAGTCGACAGCAAGTCAGTGTACCTAAAAAGTCTCAAATCTGTCAAATTTTACCAATCGAACATAAACCTTCCACTCTTGTGATAAGGTTGAAAATCGATCGCAGGAATTTGACAGATTTGTGTACACTGACTTGCTGTCGACTGTACTTTCCCAGTATAACTTGGCCATCAATGACTGAGTAAAGGTGGAGAAAAACATCTTGAGGAAACCTGGACTTGAAAGTCTGAAATGGCCTTGAGATAGTGTGGTGATTAACGCTCAATCCTTCTCTGTGTGAGAGGAGGCCGCAGCACAGCAGTGGGATGATACAAGGGCTGATGATGATGCATACACATCAGTAAGAAATTTAAGCAAAAACTGAACTTTAAATCTATTTTTAAACCTAACAAAGTAAGTCAGACTAAACAATTAATTGACAGGAGACGTATGACGTCATAACTACTTAGTCATTCACACCCGAAATCAATTTACCAAGACTCACAATTACATTTATTAAACCTATTGTACTGTACTAGGTTTTGCCCGTGACTTCGTTTGAATCCTGAGGGAACTACATCCCGTATCCAGTTAAATTATAGTAGGTATATCTGCATCTTCAGGGTTCCATCTACATCTATGCAAAATTTTATCTTAATCGGTTGAGCCGTTTCAGCGTCAGAGCATCACAAACCAACTCACTTCAGTATTTATAATGTTAGCAAGGATTCTAGTGTAGGTATAGATGAAGGTATGACATATGACATATTGTAAAACTTTAATTAGGTACATATATGTATACTGTAGGTAAATATTATAATATTCTTTCAAGATTTTCAAGTCATAATTGGCCTGTTATAATTTTATGTAAAGGTGAATCTTCAATCAAGGAAAGTCTAAGAAATATTTGGTCCTTAAAGGAAGCCCTTGGTCTTTTTAATAGCCCTTTAAAAAATCAATTAATTTTTCTAAATGATCTAATGATCTCCACTAGTCAGTCGGGCAAAGACATCTCATGACACTCCATCATTGATGGTACTTAATTAACTCCTGTTGTAATTTAATAATACTTTAGCTAATTAAAGTTTATTACCTCTATACTCTATAGCTTACAATGGAATTGTAGAGAACTGTTTTTGATCACGATCTTCCAAAAAATATCCTAATAGGCTTGCCCTGGTTTTAGGACTTCCTTAAGAGTCACCCTCAAGCCCTTATCCCAATTTATTAGTGGTCGGCGCAGCATGTTTTCTTCTTCCATACTCTTCTATTTGCCGTCATCTCACAAGTAACATTCTTCCTAGCCATTATCATCTTAAAATATTTGCAAGTCATCATCTGCCTAGCCTTTCCTAACTGTGTCAGGGTTGGAGCACCAGTGTGCCTCATGGAGTGACTGCCTATCTGACCTCCTTGACCCAGTTAACCAGGTATTCTTTAAAAAGACTAGTATTAAATAGTAGAAGAATACTTCCAGAACAAAATTCAGGATTCGAAGTATCAATCTATACTAATATTATAAAGCTGAAGAGTGTTTGTATGTTTGTTTGAACGGGCTAATCTCAGAAACTACTGGTCCGATTTGAAAAATTATTTTAGTGTTATATAGTCCATTTATCGAGAAGGCTATAGGGTACTTTTTATCCGGGTGCGCCGAGTAGTTCCCACGGGACGTGGGTGAAACCGCTGGCAGAAGCTAGTTTTAAAATAATCCCAGATTCCCTGAAATCTGGTCAAAAATTACTAGACATCGTTGGTACATATAAGTCTACAAAACATTGTGCTACCATGGAATAGTCGGACAAAATATTAAGAGCCAGTTACCAAGGTCTCAGATAAAGTTCTAGATAGTACCATCTTTGGCAGTCGTTACGGGTAGTCAGAAGCCAGAAAGTCTGACAACCAGTCCGACAAATGGGTTGTGGAGGTCAGACAGGCAGTCGCTCCAAAGTCAAAGTTAAAATCATTTATTGAAAGTAGGCTAATTAGATTAGCCCTTTTTCACGTTAAAATTTACAAAGGACAGCACCCCCAAAAGCCCCCCCCCCCCTTTTAACCTCCTCCATGTGGCACACTGGTACTCAGCTGCATCCGGTTAGACTGGAAGCCGACCCTAACGTAGTTGGGAAAAGGCTAGGCAGATTTCTGAAAGTCTTTTTAAAATTCTAAAGAATGTGTTTAATAATAAATAAATGGAATGCAAGAAAAAAAACTCTAGCTGCTATATATAATTGGGTTCGAACGAGAGCTAATATCTAGATGCCTGACGTTAAATATAACCTAACCTAGGCAGACACGTGGCACGAACAAATACTAGGTACATGCTAACACAGTTTGCTAGTAGTCAAATTCAATATTTTACTTTGGATTTATTTTTAACCGACTTCAACAAAAAGGAGGAGGTTCTCAATTCGGCCGGTATTTTTTTTTTTTTTTTTTTATGTATGTACACCGATTACTCCGAGGTTTCTGAACCGATTTACGTAATTCTTTTTTTGTTTGATACGGAATAGCTTCGAATTGGTCCCATAAAAATTTTATCCAGGTGGGCCCGTTAGTTTTCATTTTAGGAGCATTTTTCTAAAAAAATTACCTGTAAATTTTACGTGGATGACTTGATAACAGGCCGGTGAGGCCTGTTATCAAGTCATCCACGTAAAATTTTACATACTGATAAAAACGCAAGACTAAACTAAAAAGTATAAAATAAAAATAACTACGTTAAAAAAAACCGACTTCAAAACTAAACAGTAAAAAATAAAAAGTTTATTAAAATAATAGGTTTGATGTCGGTGCCAAGTAAGTCAATATAATAATACTTACGTAGTAACTAGGCACCGACATCAAACCTATTATTTTAATAAACTTTTTATTTTTTACTTTTTAGTTTTGAAGTCGGTTTTTTTTATAACTATCTATCTATTTTCTGTAAACGTTTAAGCTGCCTCGTTGGTCTAGTTGTCGCATAACCGACTGTACACGAGGTCTCGGGTTTTTAGACAAATTACAAACTATATTGAGGTTTAAATCAAAATGGCTAAAACTTTTTATTTTAGACAATAATTCAAATTAATATTAAGGGTTTTAGCCTGGATAACGGTGTAAAACCACCCTGAAATATATTTTAAAAAGTAGGTACATGTTTTCGTATCCTAGGCGACAAGCCCTTTAATATAAAGCTTAATAGTATGTTTGTGTGTTCATATCCAAGGACTCTTCGTCCTTCCGGCTCCTAGGGGACGACAGACGCGCTCCTCAGAGAGTCAGTAATAGCGGGGCCCAATAGGGCCGGAGCCTGCCGAGGCTTCGGGATTGTTTGCGTGAGTTACCTTGTTCCTGGCACACAAAGGGCTCAAGAAGGAACACGGTGGGTTTAGTCAGTAAGAGTCTGACACTCCCTCACGCTGCACACACAGCGGGAGGAGTCATACTGATGATTAACAGTCGACAATAAAAAAGCACTCGAGGTGGCAACCGTGAGTCTTTTGTTTTAGCACATGTTTTCACCACTAACCAGCAGATAGTCGGCTTGTTACTCTTTAATTAAATAACAAAACATACCGGAATGTATAATTAGCTAATACTCGCTTTTGACCGCGACTTCGTTTAAGTGTAATAGTTACTGTACAGAGCAGAACTTTGATATTTTTAATATCAGGATAAAATATGGCCTGTCTCATAAATTGGTGGTTTTCTCTTAATAAATAATTATAAAAAATTGAAGAGCTCGTGGCTAAGTCAAAGCCGTGCGGATCGATCGATCATACTGTTAAGCAACGCTTGGCGCGGACGGCCCGTGGATGGGTGACCATCTTGTCATAACGAGTTGTTCCGTGTTTCGGAAG
>NWSH02000305.1:1603029-1619204 GCA_002382865.2 Heliothis virescens | reverse complement strand
ATAATTCATCGTCAGAGGCCGTTTGGGAAAACTCTGAACTATGAGCTGTTGTAGAGTGATTATACGTGCACGAGTGAGATAAGAAGAAAAAGGATTTGATTCATAATTCCATCATAGTCTTTTAAGTCCATTTGGACAATTGAAGGGCCAAAAAGAATCTATGATTATGTTTTTTTTTTTCTTTAATAGCTTTTTTATAACAAACAAAAGCAAACATCGTCCCTAACTGCTGGGCACAGGCCCCCTCTAATTGAGAAGGATTGAGCGATAATCACCACGCTTGCTCAATTCGGGTTGGTGATTTGACTTTATAGTCCCAGGTTTCCTCAAGATGTTTTCCTTTACTTTTTAATCAGCCATTGGTGTCTAAGACATACTTAGAAAGTACATACAAACTTAGAAAAAGTTGCATTGGTACTTGCCAGACTGGAATGCACCCACACACTCTATACTTGAGAGTTGTGCATTACCCACTTGGCACGACGTCGTCATACTTATTGGTCAAGAAAAATTATTCCTGCTAATGTTGTAAAAAACTAACCAAGGCGTTATCACAAAGTGGTAAACTATTGAGAGTGGAAACATAACTTTTGATTATTTAATCTATACTAATATTATTAAGCTGAAGAGTTTGTTTTGCTTGTTTGTTTGAACCGCGCTAATCTCAGAAAGCCTACTGGTCCCGTTTTGAAAAATTCTTTCAAGTGTTAGATAGCCCATTTTTGAGGAAGGCTAAGGCTGCTTTTTATCCGGGTGCGCGGAGTAGTTTCCCACGGCGCCAGGTGAAAATTTTAGAAATCCTGTCATTAGTTAGTTTAAGTTTTAACCTGTTGAGCTGAAAAGACAGGCAGTCGCTCCTGTGGCACACTGTTACTCAGCTGCATACAGTTAGACTGGAAGACCGACTCGAACATAGTTTGGGAGACAGCTACTCAGATAAAGCAAGTAATTCGCCACAAATTAATAGTCTAAATAATATTTTTTATCCGACTATCCTAGAAAGAAGGTTATTTTATATGGAAGATTTAATTATGTAATGGTGTAACAAACCCACCTACACTCAAATTATATATCCTCACAGAAGGAATGTAGTTAATTACACGTAACTCTAAAGTTCCAGATAGCTATCTGAGAGATAATGCATAGAAATGATTATAATATTGACTACTTTTTTCTATGGCACTATCTGTCAGCTAGCTGCTATCTGGACTTTCATCTGGAACTTGTGAAACTGTCAGTACGTCAAAAACGAGTCTGATAAGCCAACGGTGGTATTTAAACAAATCAAAAAATATCCTTTTTCTATGCAAAAAATCCGAATTCTCATCAAAAATTTACTATTGCGCAGCAAATATTCAACGCAAAATATCACAAACACACCACACATTTATTTTTGCAGCGTACAGCTTTTCCCTAAAGCAAAAGCTTTTTTAATTAATGCACAGCTAATAATCTTAATGCACATCATACAGGTTACTTCTTTTCTTTTAAATAAGTCCTATTTTTATATTATTTACAGCAGATTTTCTAAATAAAACAGCATTTAATTAGTCACAGTCTTCTTATTTTTATTTATTATTATCTCATAATGGAGATCAGCAAAAAAAAATATAAAATTGATACAAAATTGTATTTTTAAGGCGTAATTGTTAAGGTATAAGGGCAGTGTAATTAGCAGTTTTGGTAATTAAAAATTATGAATGGCAAGTTTAATAATAACTATTTCAGCAGTTAAAACTAAGCAGTAAAAAATATAAAATGAGTAATAAAAAATAATGAAATGGATCAGTGAGTATAATAATGAGCAGAAAAATAATTAAATGGGCGGTAAAATTATTATTAAATGAGCAGTTTACGTGTGGGCAGTATTAAATCGGAATTTTCTCGGTAAAAAAATCTCATTCTAAGCAAATTTTAAAAAAATGAGGTAGTAAAATGCAAGCAAGCAAGGCAACGTGCAAGTAAGCATGCATCATGCAGCAGGCATAATTTCTGTTCGTCACGGCTCCGGCGCTGCGGGGCCTCTGGCGGCCCACACGCGAGATTATCGCGCAGATAGCTTTAACGCTAACACACCACATTCGGCTTTTGTTTTTTTTTTTTCTAGTTTTTGGATCCTGGAAGTGGCACGTCCAAGATTGCTAAATATGATAAAAGCTGTATATGTTTATGTGTACGAATCTTTAACAAAATCCCAGTGACCTTAAAGTCTTAAATACAAGATGTTTTAAAATTAAATTGTATAAATGGTTGTCAATGAATAGTTTTTATAGCATTAAGGACTTCTTTGATACTTTGAATTTAATAAGTTAAATGTCAAAATTTGCATGCTTACTGTTAAGCAAACAGTATCACTTGTAATGCTCTTGTAAATTTTTTACTTTTTTATACCATGTTTTTAAGCAAATAATATAATTCTATTCTATCTATTCTTGCTGGCCGGCTGAGCGGGCCAGCCTCCAGCTGAGGTGGCGAGTGTTTAACAACACACTGCTCTAACTCGAACCGGCCGCCGCCTCGGCACCTCCGGCCTACGCGATTTAAATTACATCTAGGGGTAGGCACGAAGATTACGTGGAGTCGGATTTACAGCGGGATTTCTTTTTTGCCATTAAAAACCTAGTTTATGAAAAAACTTGTTACGGATAATGATTTCCGGAAATAAAATGTAGTAACGAAACGAGTCCCCTCGCTATGATCTGCTGAACTATTTATCGAAACTGCTCATTCCGTAATTTTTACCGCTCATTCGATTTTGGACTGCTCAATTATTTTTGAAATTCACATTGTATGATAAATCCTATCTCTATCTTACTCGCTCGCGCCACTTCTTTGCACTCCATTGAAAGAAGTGGCGCGAAGCCGCGAACCTTTTTCGGTTTATATTGTTCTGCTTTTAGAATAATGCAATGAAAAAGGATTTTTTTGTTACAATAATCATTTAATTTGCCGAGCATGACTTCTTGAAAATTAGGACAAATGTGATGAACAGGTTTTGTTCTACTTACTGGTTAATATGCGACTGAGATACTTATTTTGCTTCGAAATATGGAAAATTTGCTGTGCAGTTAGTATTTCTGCTATGTATGTAGTATTTTTGTACAAAAATAAATTTAACTGTATTGCATTATGGGGAAAAAAGTAATGTCATATTGATGTATAATTTCGAATTATCTGCAGTTTGAGTTTGCTAAACATTTAGTTTATTTGTAGTGAAGTAAGTTATTTGATGTAAAAAAGAGTATAAATGGTGAGTTTGTATTGATAGACGATTATTTTATTTGATATGCAATTTATTATATCCCATAAGCCACGACTTGGTCAACAATGCCTAGCCTTTTCTCAACTATGTTGGAGTCGGCTGCCAGTCTAACCAGATGCAATATAACTTAGACAACTCGATATCCCTTGGAACTGGTTGTCAGATTGTCTGGCTTCTGACTACCCGTAACGCCTGCCAAAGATGTTCAAATGACAGCCGAGACCAATTTAACGTGCCTTCCGAAACACGGAGGAACTCGTCATGACAAGATGGTCTACGGACCGACCGCGCCAAGCGTTGCTTAACCTTATGATCGATCCATGTGGCTGTTACTTAGCCTCAATTTTCAGTAGATATTATTTGAAGTCTCTACCAGGATATGAGAACTCTTTCGAGTCAAACTTTTTATATCATCCTTCGACTTTCTCCTGACAATCAGCTGATCAAAATCTCATCACAAATTAAACAAATTAAACTCTATTTTCTTAGCACTAAAACCCAAAGTCCCATACCAAAAGCTTCTTTCAAATGTTTTATTAAAAAAAATCTTATATCTTAGTACATTGCAAAAACCGACGGACGGTCATCGAACTCGGAATTTCTATGTGTGCTGTACGTCGTTTGGTAACACCGATAGGTTTGTATGTGTGCGCTGCCTTTGAGTTTCATCTGCGTTTGTGTTTATAGATGTTTTTTGCGTCTGTGTTAGTGAATTGTTTCTTTGTGTGCGCTCCAGACTTGTGCAGACAACTGCTTGTGTGTGAGTGAACTCCTACGCAGTACAGTTGTGTGAGTGAAGCAGACGTGTACGAATAGCGCTGTCTTTGTATGTGTGCATCAGACGGCGGTATACAGGCTGTTGTTTTTCGTGTGATTTTGAGATCGTCTGATGTATCGTTATGTCAATTAGAATCTGTTCATAAAGGACATTTTTTCTTATAGGAATTATTTGGTGTCTTGTTTAAGTTATTTTTAATAATTCCATTTAGAATTCTTTATTAATTCCAACCAGACTGCGTTTCAATCTTTTTTCTACATTATTTGTTATTAATTTTTTTAAATGACAAAGGAGGTTACTGATGGAATTTCATCAAATGATCAATTGAGCGTATTTCACAGACACATTTCATTGTTATATCAGAAACTGTCTCGTTGGTCTAGTTGTCGCATAGCCGACTGCTGTGCACGAGGTCTCATGTTCGATTCCCGGGTCGGGCCGATATCACTGTGGGTTTTTGAAACTTTCACAAAGCAGCCGGGAATTGGAAGTTGGTGATTGATACACCCGTGCATCGGAGACCACGTCAATGTCGGTCCTGCGCCTGATCTCTCACCGGTCGTGTCGGAGTGCCGTCCTATCGGGTTATGAGAGCGAGGGAATAGGGAGTGCACCTGTGTCTGCGCAAATGCTTGTGCACTATAATATGTCCTGCGCAGCTGGCTGATCTCCTTATATGAGAACAGCCGTCGTAGCCGACAATCGACTAGGACGCCATCACGGCCAGTTTCACAGGATCCAGATAGAGTTCTAGATAGCTATCTGACAGATCATCAGCTTATTGTACCATGGCCGCGGTAACTCGCGCGAACAATCCCGCAGCACCAGCAGGCTCTGACACAGTGACCTATGACATAAGTGATATATTATCACCACTCTGCGATACTGAAAACTGCACAAATACAATGATAATAAAATTAGGCTGCTATTCTGCCTAGTCTTTTCCCAACTATGTTTTGGGGTCGGCTTCCAGTCTAACCGGATGCAGCTGAGAACCAGTGTGCCACATGGAGCGACTGCCTGTCTGATCTCCACAACCCAGTTACCCGGGCAAACTGGCAACCCTTGGTAAGACTGGTTGTCAGACTTTTGGCTTCTGACTACCCCTTACGACTGTCAAAGAGGTTCAAATGACTGCCGGGACCCACCAGTTTATCGTGCCTTCCAAAACACGGAAGAACTGGTTATGACAAGATGGTCACCCATCCCCAGACCGACCGCGCCAAGCGTTGCTTAACCTTATGATCGATCGACCCGCGCGGCTTTGACTTAGCCACGAGCTCTTCATTATTAGTTTTTCTAGTTGATTCCGCGGTTTTACTCGCGTCCCGGAGAAACTTATTCCCGGATAAAATATAGCTTTTGTTACTCGAGAATAGTGTACCATCCCAATAGTTGAGGTTTTTCAAATCGTGTGTGCTTTCGGAGCCTTTTCCTACAAAATAATGTTTATTCTTTATTACAATTTCGCAACATTGTCTTTAACTTCGTCTGCGTCTTGAAACTATTACTCCTGGGTATCTTTATGCCATAAATTCTTAATCTGTTAACCGTTTTGGAGTTATAACAAACAGTAAGCAACTGGCTACTTCTTACTTCTTCTACTTACTTTATTTCAAACCCCTTCACATTTTTTTTATGACATTTGACAGATTCGTATACGTTGACCTGCTGTCGTCTGTACTAGCTTCCGCCAGTGATTTTACCCGCATTCCGAGGGAACTATTCCCGTACCCGGATAAAATTAACCTATATATTATTCTGATATATAAACTATATTACTGTCAAGTTTCATCAAAATCCATCTGGCAGTTTTTGCATGAAAGTGTAACAAACAAAAACACATTGAACTTTCGCATTTATAATATTAGTAAGATAATATAAAGTATTAATCTTATTAACAAGATGTAAAAGATGTTATTATATCACGCGATTTAAAAACCACAAAATACGATCAAAACATTTAACATTTCAAACATCCTGTATAACCCACGAGACAGCCTTCATCTGTGTGCGTTACCCCGTGTACCGACGCGCAGCCATGCACGTGTGTGCGTTGTCTGGCTGCGTCAGTGTGCGTGCTGTTTCAGGATACAGGGCCAGGCGCGTTTTGATTTTATTTCGTGACGTCATAACGGTGATTCTGTCGTATTAGTATTATTAATTGAACGTCTATTGGAGGTTCCAGATAGAGTACTAGATAGCTATCCGACACATGACATGAGCCATGGAGTTTCTTGCCGGTTCTTCTCCATGAGACCCACTTCTATGAACCGTGCAACTAGCTTGACGTTTCATAACAGCTTTTATATGCCTATCTGTACATAGATATAATAAAACAGTAAAAAAATCGTGTCTGTACATTGAATATTTTTACAAAACAAAATATGTAAGGTTATTAAGAAATGAAAAAAATTGTCTGTTTGTATATTAAAAGTTTGTCTATTTGCACACGATAATCTCAGGAACCAATAGACGGATTTAAATGACAGACATAATATAGCTTATTATATAAGAATAACATATAAGTTACTTTTAATCTGGGTACGGGAAATAGTTCCCTCGGGAAGCGGGCGAAGATGCTGGCGAAGCTAGCGGGTTAATATGAATGATTCTTATTGGTCTCTCATAGTTTTCCAACCAATTAGATTAGTATCTACCAGTTAGAGAGAACGAGATATACCTCTTTTTTAGGGTTCCGTACCGAAAGAGTAAAACGGAACCCTATTACTAAGACTTCGTTGTCTGTCTGTTTGTCTCCAGGCTGTATCTCATTAACCGTGATGGCTAGAATGCTGAAATTTTCACAAATGATGTATATACATCGTATATACAAGTGCGAGTTGGACTCGCGTACGAAGGGTTCCGTACCATTATCTATGTAAAATGAACGTATCTATTACTCACAACTAGCCAAAATACAAACATTTTTCGGGCAGCAAAAAATGACTTTGTTTTTCACACAAATATATGAATAACCAAGTTATAATTTGCGGTTTCACACGTTTATTGTATGGGGACCCCCCTTAATATTTCATTTCTTAAAATTTTTGGTATTTGTTGTTATAGCGGCAACGGAAATACATCATCTGTGAAGATTTCAGCTTTCTAGCTATTACGGTTTATGAAATACAGCCAGGAGACAGACAGACAATGAAGTCCTAGTAATAGGGTCCCGTTTTACCCTTTTGGGTACGGAACCCTAAAAAGTAACCTTCCTCGATAAATGATGAGCTATCTAACACTATTTTTTTTTCATATCGGAGTAGTTCTAGAGATTAGCGCACCCAAGCAAACGAACATACAAAATCTTCAGCTTTATAACATTAGTATCACATAAAAAATACAATATTTTTAAGCTTATTTTCTACCTAATATAAAATTCACAGACAAAAACTTTAGTAAGTTGTATATTGAAACAATTAAAGTAACTCCGAATCGACCTTTTGTATTGGCAAGTAACAAATGACGCAGAGTAACGACCGGCTCTGTCTGGCGAGCGAGGAGGTCGTGGGTTCACATCCTAGACGATGAACTTTTGCTGCAAAGCTACTTTTGTAAGCATGGGATTTCATTTTAGAGAAATTTAGACAGTATGGTGGTTGAGATAAGAAAAATATATTTTTTGTTTTATTTCTACTAAATAATACTACTAAATAATTAAAAAAAATAATTAATATCATATTTGTTTATTTTTTATTCAACAGTATATATTTGTTATGATCTTTATTCATTTCTTTCCAAAAAATATAAGAAAAATAAACAGTAAAAATAGTAAAAACTCAAAAAAATGCCTACCCAGTACTACACGTTAATATTAAAACATCAGCCTGTATTGACTAATGAATATTTTTTCCTTATTCAGTTAAACTTGTGTTATTTCATGTATTATGCAAATGGTATCCTTAAATAATGTCCACAAACGTTATGTGTATCTCCTAACTCTATGGATTAAAATATTTTTTCAGTTTACGTAAAACCAATAAATAAAAAGGATTTTTTTGTGACTACAATATTCTAACTGTGTAATATCTGCTATTTTTTTTGTTATTCTTTTTGCACAAAACCGTTTAATTCTATTTATTAGTCTTATTATTTTCTAGACTCTGAATGGGGTGTGGGTTCATTACACAAGTCAGAAAGTGTTTGAATGTTAATATTGTAGCTTAGATCTCATACGTATTTAATCAAAATCATGGGAAACTACTCTTTCCAGGGGGAACTACTTCCCGTATCTGGGTAAAATATGGCCTATGTCATTCGGGAATAGTGTAGCTTCCCAACAGTGAAATTATTTTTCAAATAAAAGTTTTAGAGCATTTAAATAGACAAAAAAGCCCTCCTCTTTATAATACGTAAAATAGCTAAACATTTCAAATAATTCAAAAAATTACATTGAGTATTTTCAAAAAAAAGTTTCCTCCTTGTAATATACATAGATAGCAAAACATTTCGCATGATTAAAAAAGAGTGTTTTTCTAAAACAAAACAATATTAGTTTATTTTTTTCAATAACAATCGAATCACCCTATCTTCAAATATAGGTTAGAGGCACAGTGTTACTGACCTGCCCCAACGCGACGTTGGGTGTGGCGCTAGGTTACTTCAGGTTAGTCTTATAACCTTTTCAGTCAATATTTTCAGTAGTTTAGTGGTTAAGATAATCAATATGGACAAGTGACATTGAAAATTGAGTAAAATAGATGTACCTACAAGTTTATTACTCATCTATACATCATCCATACATATAATTATAATAAAACAGTAAAAAAATCGTGTCTGTACATTAAATATAATTACAAAACAAAATATTTTGGGTTGTTAAGAAAAGAAAAAAGAGTAAGAATTTGACAAAAAAAAATTGTCTGTTTGGCTGTTTGCACACGCTAATCTCAAGATCCACCGGACGGATTTTCATGAAACTTGGCAGACATATAGCTTATATATCAGAATAACATATAGGCTACTTTTTATCCATATATATTTTATCGGGTAACTACGGGAAATAGTCCCCTCGGGAAGCAGGCGAAGCCGCTGGCAGAAGCTAGTATGTTATAAATACGTCTTCAATTACATATTAAAAAAATCTTTCTTTCTTTAATTTTTTTCATGACAATCATATTCTATACTTTTCTAAATCTTCCTATAAAAACACAAAAAAACATTAAAAACTATACAAAACAAGATGTAAAATTTATTATTGTCAAATAAATAAGTACTTATATGATGATTACACTTCTAAGATTTTTATACAATTAACTAATTTAATTTTCCTTTGGTAACAGGTACACTAAATGGAGTAAAGCTGAAATACCGGGTTCTTCAATTTACCACAATAGAAAAAATAAGGTAAGTTTAAATTTTTATATGTAGTAATATAATATTTTCTGTAAAAATAGGCTCCGTATTCTTATACATCGTATTGTTTACCACTGCCTCGTTGGTCTAGTGGTCGCATAGCCGACTGCTGATCACGAGGTCTCGGGTTCGATTCCCGGGACGGGCCGAAATCACTTTGTGGGTTTTCGAAACTTTCACAAAGTAGCCCGGAGCTGGAAGTTGGTGATTGATACACCCGTGCATCGGAGAGCACGTTAATGTCGGTCCTGCGCCTGATCTCTCTCCGGTCGTGAAGGATTGCCGTCCCATCGGGTTATGAGAGTGAGGGAATAGGGAGTGCATCTGTGTCTGCGCAAATGCTTGTGCACTATAATATGTCCCGCGCAGCTGGCTGATCTCCTTATATGAGAACAGCTGCCGTGGCCGGCAATCGGCTAGGATGCCATGCCATCATCATCATCATCATCATTGTTTACCAAATTAAGTATATTATATTTTTTTATTAATTTACAGTTAATTTGCTTTTCCATGGCCTTTTCCCATTGATACCTTTTTTATTAAATCATATTAACCTCTATTTTTTCACATTAGGTAATTTTTTTTATATCTATTAATTAAACAGATCTTTTTTCTTCTCCCAAATCAAGTAACTAACTTCTACAATTTAAAGTCTAGTAAATACTAAATACCTCGAATGCTGCCCACCCCGTCTGCATCAGATCTTACCGTGGGCCGGGGTCAACGCCCTCGCCGTCTAGACACCCCAAGCTTATAAGGGTTTCTCAGAATATATACACCATATTTATTAAACATAGAAAAAAATACACTATCAATTTCACCATTACTTTTTGTATTTTGAGGGCACATAATATAAAATTGGGCTATTTTTTTAACCGACTTCCAAAAAAGGAGGAGGTTTTCAATTCAACCCTTTTTTTATCTACATATGTGTTGAATTTTATGGTATTATATTTATTCTCATTTATTTATTTACACACATTAAAATATAAAAATATTAAAAATAGGTAGCCACCGATATCAGGCACAGGGTCCAAGGTACCGGTGGCTAGAACAGAGATAGAAACCTCCTCACAATACGCGCCGTATCAAGGGCCTTCTGTATCAGACCCTTGACCCAGCCGCCTAACGAGAGCCTCATCAGATGTTACATACCAAAATTATTACATAGAAAAAATACACTATCAATTTAACCATTAAAAAGAAAATTAGGGTATTTTTTTTAGATTTTGATCTGTGTGTGTGGTTAATTTTATGGCAATAAGTTTTCCTCGCGCAAATGGCTGAACGGATTTCGATGAAACTTGGCAGTAATAGCAACGTGCGAATGCCTCAGGATGCAAGTCAAACCGCGGTTGCAAGCTAGTAATCAATAAACATGAAAAATAAAAATCCTTCTTTCCCAGAATCCCATAACACCTAATTAGGAAAGGGTGACCTTTATCTCATTATAACCAACTCTAGTTATAAACCCTTCAAGTGGGTGACACTGGTGTCACCTTACCCGTCACCCACGGGGTCTGAGAGGGGGCGGGCCGGGGGGTGTTATGTCTGGGGTTAAAAATAGCCTTGTGAAGCCTATGGCTATCTTTTCAATATTTAGAATCTGATAATCACTTGCTTTTGCCTCATTGGTCTAGTTGTCGCATAGCGCGACTGCAGGGGGTCTCAGGTTCGATTTCGAACAATGCAGCCCGGAGTATGGAAGTTGGTGATTGATACACCCGTGCATCGGAGAGCACGTTAATGTTGAAAATTGATTGAGGACTTTGATTTTTATATGTATAGAAGATTAATAAATAGTTCAGATTTGTAATAAGGTCCTATAAAACCCACCTCAAAAAACCCGGCTAACTGCGGAATTCAATATTCTGTCTATCTCTGGATTTGCTTACTAGAGATAGGAATCTGACTGACTTACTTGTATGTTACTATTGTCAAAATTCTATCTCTAGTTTGCAAATCCAGAGATAGATAGGTTATTGGGAACGGCCGTAGACATCGAGTTCTAAGGGCGATAAGGGCCTATCACACGTCTAGCTAGCCGATTCGCCCGTCAGTTGCTCTCAACCCGTAGACCGGGACGCACGTTTCGTTGTACGCAAACTCCCGCGAAATGTCTAAGCTATCGTAGTAGCGTAAATAGGAATTGTTTGAAAAAAAAAAAACTATTTTTTAAAATAGTGTTTTTGTGTTGTGTTTTGTGTTTGTTTTTGATAGAAAGGAAATTTTGTGCAGGTTTGTTTTGATTTTTCATATTTATATACCTATCACTACATAGTATAAAACAAAGTCGCTCTATCTGTCCCTATATCCCTATGTACGCTTAAATCTTTATAACTACGCAACGGATTTTGATGCGGTTTTTTTAATAGATAGAGTGATTGAAGAGGAAGGTTTATATGTATAATAATTTCAATTACATTGTGGAGAAATACTGTTATTTTTGTAGTTTCTTTCACGCGAAGCCGGGTCGGGTCGCTAGTTATACAAATAATGTACATAATGTGGAAATATGAAGTAGTTGTTATAATTATGGACCCTGATGGGTGCAGCAAGCTAGTTATTAAGAGATTTAATATTTTGATTATTTGTAGATTTTTTTTGGAAAATAAGTTACTGTTAGGTTGTTATTAGTTAATTTTTGTGTTGCATTACATTATTTTAGGTTAGACTAGCTTCTGCCAGCGGTTTCACCCGCGTCCCGTGGGAACTACTCGGCGTACCCGGATAAAAAGTAGCCTATAGCCTTCCTCGATTCTTAAATGGGCTACCTAACACTGAAAGAATTTTTCAAATCGGACCAGTAGTTCCTGAGATTAGCGTGTTCAAACAAAAAACCAAACAAACTCTTCAGCTTCATGATATTAGTATAGATAAGTAAAAGAGAATTCATGAGATTCATAGATATTTTATCAAAATAATAATTAATGATGATGGGTTATCAACTTACCGTTAAAGTAAAGTTACAGTTAAGTTTAATTAACCTTAGATAAATTATAGTGAGAATATAATTAATTACATGGTATAGGTAATATTTCTTAGCGAATATTTTAAGGAATTTTGTGATTACTTAAATATCTTAATGAAAGTAAATTTCAGCATAACTAATTTATTTTTATCTACACTAAAGCTGAAGAGTTTGTTTGTTTGAACGCACAAATTTCATAAACTACTTAACCGATTTGAAAAGGTATTTCAGTGTTTGATTTCATTTTCACATCAAAACTGCGGAACCGATTCATATGAAATTTCGAACACAGATAGTCCACAAGTAGGTACTCAACAAGTCTGAAAAAGTACACAGGCTACTTTTCGTCTAGGTTCGGGTAGTTATTGTAGAAATATATAGTAAATTCGTTATTTTCAAGATCAAGGTTAAAAATATTGTGGTAGGTCACGTCACTGAGTCAACTTCCGATGTTGACCGAGGTCAGTTCGTTACTGAATTATTATTACATAGTTATACTTGTTGATATTTATGGAGTAACAAGCGTTTTTAATAAAATATAATTTGTACGTTTTTACAACTTTATAGGGTTAAAATATATCCCACTAGCTTCTGCCAGCGGCTTCGCCCGCTTCCCGAGAGAACTATTTCCCATACCCGGATAAAAAACCCTATGTTGTTCCTCAGGGTCTATTCTATCTCTGTACCAAATTTCATCAAAATCGGCTCACTGGTTTAGACGTGAAAGCGTAACAGACAGACAGAGTTACTTTCACATTTATAATACCTATTAGTAGGGATAGCGGGTCTGTTGGAAGAGGATGCAGCAGTCCAGTAGTTAAGAATAGGTAGCTAGAATTCTTCATCATCTTATCTCACTTGCTGCAGGTTTAATCACCTAACAAGCCCTAGTGTCGGAGTTTCCTCAAATCGGCCTGACGGCCCCTGACGTGTAGTTCTAACTACGACTGCTACTGAGTAGCTTTCGGGGACGCTTTACATGCCTTCCAGTCAGTGTAACACCGCCAACTTTCAGACTCCGGGCTGCTTTATGAAACTTTTTAAGACTCACATAGTGATCAGCCTTACCCGGGAATCGAACTAGAGACCTCATGCACAGCAGTCGTTCTAATAATAATGGCGTCCTAGCCGATTGCCGGCCACGGCGGCTGTTCTCCTATAAGGAAATCAGCCAGCTGCGCAGGACATATTATAGTGCACAAGCATTTGCGCAGACACAGGTGCACTCCCTATTCCCTCACTCTCATAACCCGATGGGACGGCACTCCGACACCACCGGTGAGAGATCACAAGCAGAACCGACTGCAACGTGCTCTCCGATGCACGGATGAATCAATCACCAACTTCCAACTCCGGGCTGCTTTGTGAAAGTTTCTAAAACCCACAAAGCGATTATGGTCAGTCCCGGGAATCGAACTCGAGACCTCATGCACAGCAGTCGTTCTTGCCAACGAGACAGTTAGTCTATGACGTCGAGGTTAGTTATAGTTGTCTAGAATCCTACTGACCCCTTGCCCAAGGTCGTTGTTACGGGTCAAATGGCCGTCAAAGAGTCTGACCGATTGTGAACCAGTGGGGTGTGACGGAGCCACTGTGCAGTGTACATGTACATGTGTCTATGTGTGTGTGTTCAGTTGTTGCTATGGAAATACTGGTATTTTAGTTATAACTAGCTTCTTCTAGCGGGAACTATTCGGCGTACCTGGATAAAGTAGCCTATAGCCTTCCTCGATAAATGGGCTGTTTAACACTGAAAGAATTTTTCAAATCGGACCTGTAGTTCGTGAGATTAGCGCGTTCAAACAAACTACCGAATAAGGATTGTTTAAAAAAAATCGTCTGGTTCGCTCGATATAATCAGTATCCATGACGCGAATACCAACAACTTAACCAAAACTAGAATACAATGATAAATTATTAATATTGTTATGTCGCTTATGTTTAGTAGTTCAGACACGTTTGATACAAAGGTGCGGGTTCGAACCTGGGATGGTACAGACGACAGCACATCAAGTTACCACAATCCGTCAAATTTCTGCAATAGATTTTCAACCTTATCACAATAATGGAAGGTTAATGTTCGATTAGTAAAATTTGACAAATTTGGGTACACTGACTTGCTGTCGATTGTACCAATATTATAAAACTGAAGAATTTCAGGAAATACTGGATCGATTTGAATAAATTTTTAATGTAAGATAGGCATTAGATAGCCCTCATATCAAGGAAGGCTATAGGCTTCTTTTTATCCGGATGCGTAAAGTAGCTCCACAGGACGCGAGTGAAACCACTAGCAGAAGCTAATTTCTGGAAAAAACTTACAAACAACTAGTTTGACTATGCAATAACATAAATAAGACGTGACAAAGAAATAATATGATGTATGTACGTATGTACGTGACTACCTCGCAAACGGCTGACACATTGATGATAGCTTAATAGTCGCTGTAACAATTATAGCGACATTTATCACTTATAGTTTATTGTTGATAAAGAACTTATTAAGTTGACAGATATTTTAATAATTTTTCTTTTCTTTGGAATATTAATGGCAAAATTAGGCAATGCTTAACGCTGTTAATCCGTGGATGGGTGGGATTGTCATGAGGATTTCCTCCGTATTTCAGAAGGCACGAAAGACTGATCCCGGTTGACATTTGAATATTTTTGGCAGTCGTTACGGATAGTCAGCAGCCAAATAGTTTGACAACCAGTCTTATCAAGGGGTAGGTATCGGGTTGCCCGGGTAACTGGTTTGAGGAGATCAGACAGGCAGTCGCTCCATGTGGCACACTGGTACTCAGCTGCATACAGTTAGACTGGAAGCCGACACCAACATAGGTTGGCAGTTATTAAATAATGATGACATACAGTTAATTAAAATTCATAATATTAATTAAAACCGCTAACAAATTAATTTCAGCGATCACCCATCCAAAGATTGACCTCAAAGTGTAACTTAACTCCAGGCATTCGACCCACAGAAATATTACTCCGTTTCCCCAAAATATCAGTTTCACCATGTAATAATATTACCAACTTACTTAAAAAGTAGTTATTTGAAATAGGTAATAATAGCTACCGAAATAAAATTGCAAAAAGTGCATTTTTATCAAAATAATGCACTCTTTTATTTGCCACCCTTTCCAATAACCCTAATATAGAAACTGTACTATTGACACATTATATTATACAATGGTTTTGTAAAAAATCTATAAAATCAATAGCAGCGTGACGGGGTTAAAACTACCCCTGTTTTTAGGGTACCGTGGGTGCGACGATAAATCTATTATTTATTATTATTTTAGCTACTTTTGCTATATTTTACTACAGCTTACGCCAGCGATTTTTTGAAGTAACTCCTTCCAGCACGTGGATAAAAAGTAGTCTATATGTTTAAGACTTATAAGTAGGTAACAACAAGTACAGGCGCCAGTAGGTCCAATCAATGAAAAATTACCTTCCACTATTGTGATAAGGTTGAAAATCTATTGCAGAAATTTGGCCGATTGTGGTAACTTGATGTCCTGTCGTCTGTACAATTATGGTTTTAAAAATCCTTCGTATTATTCAAGGCAATATAAGCTGCCAGCTGCCTTACTGCCAAGTTTCATCTAATTTGATACATTCGCTTGAGTGACAAAACTAAAGATAAAGTTATTTAGTTAATTAAAAAAACAACCTTCACCTCTTTTTTTGTGTTTTTGTTGAGTAGAAGAAATAGTGGAACAAACTCCCCAAAACACAATATCTATATATATAAAAGAAAGTCGGGTTTGTTCAAACACTTATAACTCGAGATCTGC
>NWSH02000305.1:1572513-1602929 GCA_002382865.2 Heliothis virescens | reverse complement strand
TTTTTATCCCTTTCAGTGTTTTTTTGTGAAGTCGGTTTTGTTTTTTTTGAAAAAAGTTTTTTTTGGACAATGAATGGGTTAAATATATATTTTTTTCATTACAGATCCGTACGTGAAAGTGTGGCTGCAATTCGGCGACAAGCGCATAGAAAAACGCAAGACGGCCATCTTCAAATGCACCCTCAACCCCGTATTCAACGATTCCTTCTCCTTCAACGTGCCCTGGGAGAAGATCAGGGAGTGCTCCCTGGACGTCCAGGTCATGGACTTCGATAATATTGGCAGGAATGAGCTTATTGGCAGGATACTACTTGCTGGTGAGTTGATGTAAAACTTAAATATAATTTGCATGCCCATTAGACCTATACTTGACTAGACCTACCTACCTAGACCGACGAGGCGGTCTGGCTGTCGTATAGCCGAACTACTGTGCACGAGGTCTCGGGTACGATTCCCGGGACAAGCCGAAATCGCTTTGTGGGTTTTAGAAACTTTCACAAAGCAGCCCGGAGTTGGAAGTTGCTGATTGATTCACCCGTGCAACGGAGAGCACGTTAATGTTGGTCCAGCGCCTAATCTCTCTCCGGTCGTGTCGGGTTGCCCTTCGGGTAACGAGAGTGAGGGAATAGGGGGTGCACCTGTGTCAGCGCAAATGCTTGTGCACTATGATATGTCCTGCGCAGCTGGCTGATCTCCTTATATGAGAACAGCCGCCGTGGCCGACTATCGGCTGTCGCCATCATCAGACCCATACTGTAAATTTAATACCTATACAATTAGCCATGTTTGCAAATGAATAAATGACTACCTACTGATTATTGTGTCTTAAGTGACCCTATTGGGATAGTTGTACCCATTGGTAAGACTGGTTGTCAGACTTTCTGGCTTCTGACTACCCGTAGTGACCACCAGTTTATCGTGCCTTCCGAAACACGGAAGAACTCGTTATGACAAGATGGTCACCCATCCACGGACCGATCGCGGCAAGCGTTGCTTAACATTATCATCGACCAGCGCGGCTTTGACTTAGCCACGAGCTCTTCGCCTTCTTCAGCCTCAGTAATATGGAATGCTGAAATATTTTTTGTATTTTTCAGGTAAAAACGGCTCCGGTGCAACAGAAACGAAACACTGGCAAGACATGATAACGAAACCGCGGCAGACCATCGTCCAATGGCATCGTCTCAAGCCTGAGTGAACGAACAACAAAAAATAATAATAAAAAAAAAACACAAAAAACGTCATAAGACTGAACGGTTAACAAAAATTTAATGGCACACCAATCTCTCTGAGCTGTCCTTGTATTGGCGTTGTGCGATTTTTTTTTTTGATTTTTATTATTTTTTTGATTTTTTCTTTGTTTTTTTTTAGTTTTTCGGCCAATACTTCTTTAATAATGTCGTTTATTTAAAAATAAATTTTATTATTAGTGTTTTACACAGTCATGTTTTTAAGTGTCAGTTTTGAATTATCTTTATAGGTTTTATGCATCTTTTAGTAAATGGTTTGTAGTATTTTTTTCCTTCATAAGCACACGCTACTTCTCGAATCTTGACTATCGTTAAAGAAAAAAAAACATTAAAATGTCTTAAAAACCTTAAAAATCAAAATTGGTGATATTTCTAAAAAAAGAAAAATCGAGTGTTGAACATTAACTTTCCTAAAACAACTATTTTGGAATGCTGTTCATGAAGTGTTAATTTATTATGTTTTATTTGAGAATAATGTTATTTGGATTTTTTTTTTTATTTTTTTTTTTTTTGCTGTAAAATGCATTTTTTTTATTTTTTAATCTCAAAATTATCTAAGAATTTACTGTAATATTTCCTATTAAATGTAATTTTCTTAATGTTATAGTGCCTTTTTTCTATTTCATCATTTTTTATAATATCTCATGACACAGCATTTTAATCTAGTTTTGAATCTTCAAGCTATATTGACGTTTTACTTAATAAGTAATGGTTAATGATGAATGTTAAGAATTTTAATAATAAAAATATTGTTAGAATTATAAAATAATTGTTAAAAATGTAGTAATTATTATGAAAAGTCGGATTCACATCGCACAAAGAAGAGTAGATTTTTGGTTTGATCGTATTTACCCGACTGCCAAGACGGGTATGTTTTGGTTTTTAATTAATTATAACTTGATAAAAAAATAAACCAAATAATTGATGTCAAAAATTTTTCAATTTACTTTTGGATTGCTCAAGTAAGAGTCAACAAAAAAAATGAAAACATTTTTTTCAAAATCAAAGTCATCAGAGTATAATACAAAATAACAAACTGCCAAATTGTTAACATTGAAAAAAAAAACATCAAATGAGATTTTTGAGAAAAAAGTGTCAAACGTTTGCTTTCTGTATTAAAGATGCTTATTAAAGTGAGTACAGATTCTAAATTAATTGTTAAAAATTAAGAAAGAGTTGCAAATGTATGAGGCTGGTCAATTTTAGGTGAGATTTTAATGTGAAGTAAGAGTTGTTGCAAGCCGTTCTTTGAAAATCATCCAGCAACTTTTGGACAGCTTAATATATTAGGTAGCAAACTTTTTTGTTAAATATATAATAATATATTTATATATATGATATTAAAAAAATAATGATAAAAAATAGTATCAAAATGCTTGTTGTTACATGTTAAAGCTTACATTCCATAAAAGTAGTTCGAATTGATGTTAAAACGTATTGAGAAATTAAATAATATAAAAAAATAATCATCAGAATCCAAAATATTGTATACATTTATAAAAGTTTTATAGATATTAGCGTATATATAGGTGTACCTCGTAGCTTGTTGTTATAGATGTTAGACAGTTCAATGTTCATAATAATTAGTTGCAAAAAACTACATCTGTTTAAAAAAAGGAAATAATAAAAAAAAACTTTTACCCAATTTTACTTCAAAAAAATCCTCTAACTGAGCTTCAAAAACCGATTTTAGTGGAAAATGTCGAGAAAATAATTTAAGATGTAATTAATAGATTTAGAGTAAATTCATGAAAACGGTTAGTTATACCGATACTTATAGGAAAGACTATATTAGTCATTTTTACTTGTAAATAGGCAGTTGCATCAGTAGAGTTGGTAAAAAACTGGTTCCTTATATGTGCTAGGAATTTGCCGTTTCGAAACCTTACGAAATAAGTATCGTTGTAACTGGCCTGGGTAATAATTGGAACTAGAAACATGAGTGCATACACTTTCAATATCCTCAGGTAAATAGAATTACTTAAATAAATGTGCCAGTAAAAGAAAAACAATAGAAAAATATCATAAAATCAGTCGATCTGTTGAAATTTTAGTCAAATAGCTGAGATCTATATTTTTTACTCTCGTGTTTATGTGAGAATAAATGTGTATTTTTAATGGGGTTAAAATGCCTCAGAAACGCTTTTTCAATTTATTTTTGCTAAGCCATTTTGTATATTGTGTTAATTTTCCTCAATTTACGCTGACGCTTTATTAATTAGGTGACCACTTAATCCTACATACAAGTTTTTTTAATAACTTCTCGTCATAAAAAGTACTTAATACTTTTCATAAACAGCGGGGTAGTTATCTACGTAGAAAATCCCATGGAGTATGTAAATTACTGCATTTGACTTAAGTTACCGAAACTTTCAACGAAGCAATATTTATTAGCTAACGGTCAAAATGAAGAGCAGTGATCCAAATTGATAGACGACTTGTCACGTAACTACCCCGCAATTCAACTTAAATAATTTTCCATAAATCGAATCTTCAAAAATCGAAAATTCTCGAAAATTAGCACAACGATTTAATTTCAGCAATTTTGAAAACAAAAGCATATCCAGGTATTGGTAGGGAAGTAAAAATAAAAAAAAATATTGTAAGTATAAAAGAAAGGTCAAAATGAGAGGAATTATTCTAATAAATGTACATAAAATAGGAAAAAAAAAATTGATTGTCGTCACGCAAAGTTTGAGCTATTAAAAAGCGTATCTCATTAAATACTTATATACCTAAAATATTTAATAAAAAAATATATTTTTGCATCTTCCGATTACTACCTCTTTTTGCTTAATCAATATTTTTTACTGTTGTATAAATTATAACAGAATATTTTTCAACTCTAATAAATTACAAGAAAAATATTTTTTCATCTAAAAACAGCGATATTGTTTAAATAAAAAAAATAAGCCGGTTGTTTGGCTTGGGAAAACGTCGTCTAAAAATATTATTCTTACTTCCTCGTTAATATATAAATCTAATTCTCACTACAACATGTCTTGATATTTTATATACGTATATATTATTTATTTTATAGGTCAAACAACTGGCTTATTTTGCCTATGTCTAAGCTTTTCGATTCCAAAATCATTGTGATGTACAATTATGACATATCAATCATTTTTATTTTCAAAGCCTTCAAGGATATATATTTTGGTGAAATGTTCTAAAAAACTATATAGATTTAACACTGCGCACATGATAATTATTTTTTATCTATATATAGTAGACCAATTACTGTTGGTTATCATTTTTTTACTTTTATTTCCTAACTTAAACAAATCTTTGAACTATGTTTCTTTTGCAAATCGAGTCGTGAAATTGACGTTTTTTTTTGTAGAAATAATCGCCTAGAAAGGTGATTCACGCATTTATTTTTAATCATATAACATTAATATATTTGAATGTTACCATGTAATCGCGAATAACATAGTATTGTGGCAGAAAAAATGATTTTTATTGCAAAATATGTAATATTTAGTGCTTCTGTCATCCGCCATATTGTCGTGATCGCTTGACATTTGTTTCGGTAAAATTCGGCTCAAACGGTGTAACTATATCGCGATCTATGTCTATTTTGTGCAATATAAATGTTATAAAATTAGGAAAAATGTGATTTTAAAAATATAGTTGATTATATTTTATCGTATAGTTAAAAAAAATAATAACGTTTTAAAATGTAATATCATGTATTGTTAAGAAATCAGTGTTTAGATTAGACGAAGTTACAAACATATTTATAGACTGTTATGTTTAAAAAATAAGGATGTATTCGCTTCGAAATTTTTTTTTTTTATTATTATTATTTTTTTCTTTTTTTTTTACTGCATAGCATAGATGTCATTGTTGTTTATGATTTTTTAGTGTTTTCATGTTAATTAAGGTTTTTAGGTGTACGGTTCATTAAATTTATTATATTATACACGTATTATAAAGTGTTGACAATCATTAATGTATTGTGTATTTATTAATTGTAATTAAATTCATTATTCCCGAATAAAATATTGAGTTAATTAGTGGGGGTATTTATTTATCGAAAATTCTGCAGTAATTTCAAGTTTATCGTAAAAGACAGACAAATACGGCAAGACTTTATTTAATAAAATGTAGTTATGAAGAAAAAAAAAATACAGCTAAGGACACAAAGAAAAACAAAAATGTAGAAATTTTGTATTTTTTTATTGAATAACTTTTCTATTTATATTAATGTTATCAATATCACAAAACATTATAATTAGTTAGGTATTCAAGTAAAAAAGCCGATAACTTCTAAAAACAAAACACGCCGTTAGAAAAAAATACAAAAAATAATAACATGAAATATTTTTTTTTTTGATAATTTGAAAAATGTATATTTTTTTTATTATTTTTTTATTATTGTTTTGTATTTTTTCCTAACGGAGTAGAATCACGAACAGCGTTCCATACATTTTTGTGTCAACAAACTTTCTATTGTCACTCGATGACTAACCCAACTGTTGTTTGATTCATTTGTAAAGTTAATAAAGAACAGGAAATAGAAATCTACTTTTGAACTCTTTTGTGACTCAGTCACACCAAAAACGTGTATTTAAACCACGAAAAATTATGTTCTGAATGACCAATTTACTTTTCTGGTACACAATGTAAATTTTTATAGAAACCGATAAATAATCTACAAATTCCGTTGTCAAATTATTTCCAGTCAAACAGAACAGTAAAATAAAAAATTTGGTATAATTAAGGAATATTTTGAGACCAATTTCTGCATCCCGGGCATTTTACGTTCCCATCACTACCTACGAAATCCATCAGCCAATGAGATTCTTGCTTCCAAATTATCGCGCGATATTCGACCAATCGCGTTGCGTTTTATGCCACGTTAGTGTTGGCTGGTGATGTAAAATGCCCCTACTTCTTCTTTTGAGTTCTTAAGCCTTCTTTTCCTCTTCTTTCTTCTCAGCCTCTGGGGCGGGGGTGGGGAGTTCAGGGTACTCCAATTTGACACCATCCTCGCAGGTGAAGATTGGACAGCAGCCAGGGAAGGGAGCCGTCTTGTTGGTGGCATCTGTAAATGGAAAGAAAATATGGAATTAATTTATTGCAAAAAAATATATTTATGGGAATATGAATTTATTTTTGTAACAGAAAATGCTTTTTCGTTAAGTAGTTGAATTCTGTACTAAGTTGGAGTATGCCATGAAGAAATGTGGGATCCTAGGATACATTATAATTATTTGGGTGCAGGAAGAAGTTCCCTCGGAACGCAATAGTCTTCAACTTCTTGCTCTTTAAGCAATTTGGGTTGGCCCAATTTTATGCTCTTATTCCTTTCTATCACGAGTCATTCAGTGTCAACTTTCAGGCAATCCATCCATCTTTTGTTTAACTTTCCTCTCTCTCACACACACGATGGGTTTACACACTTACTAATACGCATCTTCTTCATCACCAAACAAGCCCTAGTGTCAGAATTTTTAGAGCTTCTGAATACTAACAACTTCAAAATTTAAGGAACTTACCAGTGTCAAGTTTGCACTTGGGGTTAGCCAGCGGCAGGGGGCCGCAGTCTTCAACCAGCTCCAGGAGCCTGGGAGGCTGGTCCTCACTGACCACGCAGGTGCTGCGGCCACAGAAGGGAGACAGGTCCCAGGAGTTGCCGGGCTCCACGGTAGCGCAGCGGGTCGACGCGAAGCACATTCCGGGGAAGTCTGTAAGAAGGAAAATAATGTTTTATTATGGGCATTTTTTTCGAGTTGGGACATTTTTTTCCGAGTTGGGGCATTTTTGAGATAATTGTGACTGGAGATTGGTATTGTTTGGAATCAGGCCTTGTGATTTTTGATTAATTTATCTGGTTGTTAATGTTGTGTCAGTTATTTGAACTTTAGCCTAAATATATATTCATAGGATTTTTTCAATGATCGAAAGTAATTTTGATGAAAAAAGAAGTACTACAGTTGACGATTAAAGCATAAATAAACGTCAATTAAACGTCAGTATTCTTTACTACAAATCACGCTCAATTTTCAAAGGAAACAGTTTAAAAAAAAAAAATCATTTTTCGGGCAGCAAGAAATAATTTTGTTTTTCATACAAATATATGAATAACAAAGTTATAATTTGCGGTTTCACACGTTTATTGTATGGGGACCCCCCTTAATATATTTTTTATTTTATTTTAGTATTTGTTGTTATAGCGGTAACGGATATACGTCATTTGTGAAAATTTGAGCTTTCTAGCTATTACGGAATGTGAGAGTGGAGACAGACAGACATATAGACAGACAGGGTCCCGTTTTACCCTTTGGGTACGGAACCCTAAAAAACGGACGTTTATATTGTCCGTAAACTCGGGCCTAAAAAACTAATATTGACTTCACATATCACTATGACATAATACTTAAAAAAAATATTGACTTTCCACGCGAATAACGTAACTGCTTACGACGAATACTTAAACAGGTAAGTATTAAATAACAAATATTGTTCTAGAAACGTCTATTAGTAGGTAAAAGGGAACTTTCTAACATTCTAGAGAAGTTTCTTATTGATAATATTTTTTTTTATGAGTAGTTAAACGTTTTGTTTCTTTATAGTATGTTAATGAATAATAGTTGTTTACTGAGATTTCACTTCATCTCATCTGCCTAGCCTTTTCCCAACTATGTTGGGGTCGGCTTCCAGTCTAACCGGATGCAGCTGAGAACCAGTGTTTTACATGGAGCCTGTCTGACCTTCCACAACCCAATCCCGGCCAACCTGCACCCCTTCGTACAACGATGCAGAACTTTCTGCTTCTGACACCGTAACGACTGCCAAAGATGTTCAAATGAACGGGACCCACTGTTTCGAAACACGGAAGAACTCGTTATGACAAGATGGTCATCCATCCACGGACCGACCGCGCCAAGCGTTGCTTAACCTTATGACCGATCGATCCGCGCGGCTTTGACTTAGCCACGAGCTCTTCACTTGAGATTTCACTTGTAGACTTTTATTTATGCTTCTAGCTATCTATCGTCCAAAGTTCGACAATTTATCGAATCGGCTTCTTACTACTTTTACTTGTGAGTGGATTGAAACTTTTCCTGCCGGGGCTGCGGGATTGTTCGCGGGAGTTACCGCGGCCCTGGCACACAAAGGGCTCCCGAAGGAACACGGTGGGTTTTAGTCAGTAAAAGTCTGACACTCCCTCACGCTGTCACCCACAGCGGGAGGGGTCATCTGATGATTTCCCATCGACAAAGAAAGTCTGTAACTTTGTAAATACTAACAATTGGTTGTATATTTATCTGTAACGATAGTTATTTTCAGTTGTTAAATAACCAATTTGACCAGTGGGCAGCCATTTTACTGCTGGTTATAGTTTAGTTATTGTTGAATGGTCCAGCTCAGTCTTAAAGTTTAACTATACGTTCAAGTTTAATGTTCAGGTGACAGTGAATCACTATAAATAATATTTCCTAATTCACTTCATTTGACAAGACACGTTCGCAAGACTTAAATTAGCTTGATGACACATTTGCAAATTGCTAGACCGTACAAAAATGGCGGCGTCGCGGAACAAATGCTTCTAATAAGGAAATACTTTATATTTCTACATACTATGTAGTATGTATGCACTAAAACGTCTTATGTCTATTGTTATACAAAGTTGCTTTAACAAATACTATGTTCCGTCAGCAGTTTTGCCCGCAATCCCGTTGGAACTAGTGTACATAGGTTAGAAGAAAGTGATAATCTCCATTGTTAGGTTACTAATTAATCACTGCATAATACCTACCTATAAAACAAAGTCGCTTTCTCTGTCCCGATATCCTTATTTAAATCTTGAAAACTACGTAACAGATTTTGATGCGGTTGTTTTAATGCATAGAGGGATTGAAGAGGAAGGTTTATATGTAAATAACATCCATTAATAGTGGAGAAATACTTTTATTTTGCACTAGCTTCCGCTACCGGTTTCACCCGCATCCCGCATCCAATTTTTCAAATCGGACCAGTAGTTCCTGAGATTAGCACGTTCAACCAAACAAACAAAAGAATCTCTTCAGCTTTATAATATAAGTACCTATAGATTGCTCCCGTGCGAAGCCGTGGCGGGTCGCTAGTGTTACAATGAATGGAATTTGGAAAAAAGGTAAAATACTTATTTGAATGCTAACTTCAAAAGTTCACTGCATAAATAGCATAACGGTTCTCATACCAAAATTCAGGTCACTTTATGAAAAAAGCATGCAACACGGTAATTGAATACATAGTTAAGGCATTTCACACGGATATGCTTGAAGAAAAGATCATTATTCACCATTCACAGCAACACAAATTGCAATTTTACGAAAACTTCACAGTCTCACGGCATTTTTCGACAAAATGGCTGCTTTTTTTGAAAATTCTACACGTATCTAGCTCAGGGTCAGTTTAAAATTGTTATTCTATTGTTCACCATAACTTGGTGAAATGCCATGTTGCTATATGTAATAATAGTGTCCTAGCCGATTGTCGGCCACGGCGGCTGTTCTCATATAAGGAGATCAGCCAGCTGCGCACGACATATTATAGTGTACAAGCATTTGCGCTGAAACGGGTGCACTCCCTATTCCCTCACTCTCATAACCCGATGGGACGGCAATCCGACACGACCGAAGAGAGATCAGGCGCAGGACCGACATTAACGTGCTCTCCGATGCTATATGTACTCATTTTGTGTATTGGATCCATTTCCTTGGTCATTGCTGTCATTTGAACATCTTTGGCAGCTGTGACGGGTAGTCAGAAGCCAGAAAGTCTGACAACCATTTTTACCGAGTATCGGGTTGCCCGGGTAACTGAGTTATGGAAGTCTGATAGGCAGTCGCTCCATGTGGTATAATGATACTGAAATGAAGCCGACCCCGAACATAGATGGGAAAAGGCTAGGCAGATAATGATGACATCTGCCATTACCTTTTAGCGAAATCTTGATAAGTGCAGACTAGTATTTAATGCAAGCGGAAGGCAATAAGACATTGCGAAAGTGAAAGTACTCAAACATCTAGATATTGCAATGTGGGCCGGTCTAGGGCTGTCGCTGCAAGGATCAAAGTATATGTCGATATCGATAATACAAATTAAGTGTATCAGGATTATCTATTTGGACTATCTTTTTTTAATCTCAAAATAATAAGGTCCCAATATTAACTGGGTCTCTTTAATATTCCCAACTCTTTAAGATATAAGTATTCAATTATTTTTTTAAGAGACCAGTAACAGTTATCCGGGATGTCTTCAAAACGGAAATGATTTAACCTAATATTCAACTACTAGGTTGTATAAATAAAACAAAAAAGAACCTATAAATACATAACGAAAATACACACCACAGCAGTAAGGCTAAATCTGCATTATTAACTTTAAAAAGATCGAAGTAACGTAATCTTTATTGCAACAGAAATCAAATTCTGGACACTTTATCATTAATATTCCGTGCCCGATAAAGTGACAACCCTAACTCCGTTTGTACCAGTTAATCCGACGATAGATTGGCCTTTTGCAATCTGATGTCGCAAGCAGTAATCGAGGTACATTTTAGTGTCCTTTTTTGAGAACGGCTGTGCAATATGCGATGTATATCATGTTAGTTGCATAACTTTGTCGTGGACCTGTGATGTGTGAAACGCAAGCTACAAAGAGTTGTATTCACATATTTATGATCACACCATCTATTAAGAATTGCATTGCTTATTTATATTTATCAGGCAATAAATATACAATAAAACCTTCCTCAAGAAAATTGACTCGATTATCTTTAGTATCGATAACAGATTAAATATCGATTATTCGCGGAATTCAATAACTTATATCATTATATAAGATAGTATAATTATAATTCAATATGTCGATTTGATTACTAGAGATAGGAATTTGACATTACTTGTATGGAGCTATAGTCATAATTCAATCCCTAGTAAGTAAATCTACAGATAGATAGCTTATTGAAACGACCGTAAGTCAAACATGCAAAATCTATTGGAATTGAGACAAGATTAATATTCTTGGAAACTGATTTATTGGATAGTGATCACGATGTATCGATTAATTGCAATCGTTTCGCAAAACCATGCGTGCTATTCGAATGAAAGTAAATCGCCATCTTGAATTTAAATACCACTCTAGTGATTAACAAAATTGCTGCATACCTGACTTGAACAACTTAGTTACTGGGTGAAAATATCCCTTTATATAATACTAGCTTCCGCCAGCGGTTTCACCCGCGTCCCGTGGGAACTACTCGGCGCACTCGGAAGAAAAACTTACAGTCTTCCTCGATAAATGGGCTATCTAACACTATACCACCATAGATCACCAGTAGTTCCTGAGATTAGCGCGTTCAAACAGACAAACTCTTCAGCTTTATAATATTAGTATAGATTGGCTTAAACATTTCCTGCCTTATGAATTAACATCATCTGCCTAGCCTTTTCCCAACTACGCCGACCCAAGTCGGCTTCCAATCTAACTGAATGTAACTGAGAACCAGTGTTTTACATGGAACTGCTTAGCTGACATCCACAACCCAGTTACCCGGGCAACCCGATACCATTTAGTAAGAAGATTGGTCGTCAGACTAACGGCCATTCCCAATAACCTATCCATCTCTGGATTTACTTACTAGTGATAGAAATTTGACATTAGCCCCACACAAGTAATGTCAAATTCCTATCTCTAGTAAGCAAATTCAGAGATAGACAGTATATTGAATTCCGCAGTTACTGGCTTCGGACTACCCGTAACGATAGCAAAGATCTTGTCATAAACTTCCTTATGAATAAACATAAAGACTGTCAAATACTGCTACAAAAACAAATGACAATAAATAAAAACTTTTTAACGTAATCGATACCTAGAAAGGTCACCGTAACATCGATTCAGATTCGAATAATCAAGAATCGATTTCACCCAAGCCTATAGGTTACATTATTTCCTCAGTTTTAAAGTGGCTTTAACTAGCTATTTTACGGTGAAAGGTAGACAGGAAATAATCGTGACAATTGCTTACTAAATGTCATTGAAGATCTGATTTCCTAAAAGAAAGTTTCCTTGTCTATGGTACGCAGAATGTTCAATGGAACGTGACTATGAAGAGCCTATTGTGTCTAGACTGAAATTGGTTATGGTTTGAATGAGATCACGAACGTATGGATAGAATTTTCTACAAAATGTGCTCTGTATTTTATAGTACATCAACGCTATATTTGGTTTCTAATATGTATTAAAATGTAAAGTAAAAGCATTTATTAACGAATTTTTAACAGCCATGTACAGACGACAGCAGGTGAACTTATACGAATCTATAAAATTTTACCAATCAAACATTAACCTACCTCCATTATGATAAGGTTAAAAATCTATTGCAGAAGTTTGACAGATTGTGGTAACTTGATGTGCCGTCGTCTGTACATACTATCCACAATTTGACACTTTAAAGGTCAGTTTCAGAAATCCTAGATAGCTAACTAATAGATCATGCCTTAGAAGAACATTTTTATCACACTATCTGTAAGCTATATACAACTTTATCTGGAATCCATGAAGCTTGCCCTCAGTAAAATAAATTGTAATTTTAAAGCATTTATTAACGTATAGTTAACTGCCAGTTTTACTATCCACATTATTTTACACTAGCTTCCGCTAGCGGTTTCACCCTCTTTCCCGTGGAAACTACTACGCACACCCGGATAAAAAGTAGCCTATAGTCTTCCTCGATAAATGGGCTATCTAACACTAAAAGAATTTTAAGATTAGCGCGGTCAAACAAACAAACAAACTCTTCAGCTTTATAATCTCAGGAACTACTGGTCCGATTTGAAAAATTCATTCAGTGTTAGGTAGCCCATTTATCGAGGAAGGTTATAGGCTACTTACTTTTTATCCGGGTGCGCGCAGTAGTTCTCACGGGCGAGCGGGTGAAACCGCTGGCGGAAGCTAGTATTAGTATAGATTTTACGAGCTCAAAGAAATACCGAAAACATTTAACAAAAGAACTCCAACTCAAAAAACCAATTCGTTCTATTATTAAAACTGACAACTCGTTGACTTCTGTCAACCCTCGAAAAAAAACGTATTATACTGCGAAATTATTAAATGTCATTTCCTTTATTATATAACCTGTTTTTGGTTTGGCCTTGCCCGAATTGAATTAAGATGCAAAAAATGCAAGCGCGTGAGCAAAAACTTAATAATATCAAATAAAAAATCTGACGCCATTTTGTCACCGAGATGACTCATTTTAGAACTGAGGTCAAAAAATGTAGCAACGTATCAAGGAAAAATTGGATTTAATTTGATTGTTTCCTTGATATAGTAAACTACCTGATGCTCGTGGTTTTACTTGCGTCTCCCTTAGGAACTAATTCACGCATCCGGATAAAAAGTAGCTTCCTCAAAAAATGGGTAATTTAACACTGACATAATTTTTCAAATTAGAGCAAAATTAGCGAACTCGTTTTAGTTTTACTGCGCAGCTTTGTTATATTAGTACAGGTTTATTCGTGGGTTTTAGAAACTTTTACAAAGCAGCCTGAGTCTGGAAATTGGTGATTGATTCACCCGTGCATCGGAGAGCACGTTAATGTCGGTCCTGCGCCTGATCTCTCTCCGGTCGTGTCGTATTGCCGTCCCATCGGGTTATGAGAGTTAGGGAATAGGGAGTGCACCTGTGGCACAGCAAATGCTTGTGCACTATATGTCCTGTGCAGCTGGCTGATTTCCTTATAAGAGAACAGCCGCCGTACAATCGGCTAAGACGATATTATTATTATTATGGATGAATGTTTACTTAAGTAAAGCGACCTCGTAAAACCGAGTTGCATGCATAACTTTAGCTTAATCAGAACTCTAGCTCGATTCTAGAAACTTCCAAGGCTTTAACCCGTTCACTTTTGATTCAGTTGAGTCAAATGTTTTTATTGATATAACCACTCTTACGATTTAAAGGTCAGCAGGAAGTCAAATATAATTAAATAATATAATTAAATATACTATTTCGTTGCACTTCCAGGAAAGTGTTTAAAAAACCGGCCAAGTGCGAGTTGGACTCGCGCATGAAGGGTTCCGTACCAATGTTTTTTTTTTAATTTTTGCTATTTGTTGTTATAGCGGCAATAGAAATACATCATTTGTGAACATTTCAGGTTCCTAGCTATCACGGTTTATGAAATACAGCCTAAAGACAGACAGACAGACAACGAAGTCTTAGTAATAGGGTCGCGTTTTACCCTTTTGGGTACGGAACCCTAAAAACCGTCAGAAAAAACGTGAAACTGGTTTTTAAACGTCGTAACGTTTTTTTTATTTAATTTGTAGCGAATCTGAAGTTAAATGCATTAAATTGGTTTCTAGGCTGTTGTTAATTAAAAGGTAATTAATTTGCACGGATTCATTTTGGAAAAAAATGGTCTCGAACTAATTTTCTACAATCATGTTCGAATTACACCGTAAAATCTCTGCGTTTTTGCTTGTAGAAACCTAATTAAACAATTAAAAGAACATGTTTTAATTACTAAGAATTTAACTGACCTTGTTTGTGTTAATGTAAAACTGTTAAAATCCTAATTCACAAAGGAAAATTAAAGTTAGAATTTTCGCTGCAAACGGATTAATCGATTGAGATAAAATTTGGTACGATCCTAAAGAGCAATGTTAGCAATTTTAACATATAATTTTATTTATGACTGCCAGCTTCTGCCAGCGGTTTCACCCGCGTCCCGCAGGAACTACTCGGCGCACCCGGATAAAAAGTACCCTATAGCCATCCTCGATAAATGGGCTATCTAACACTGAAATAATTTTTCAAATCGAATCAGTACTTCCTGAGATTAGCGCGTTCAACCAAACAAACAAACTCTGCAGCTTTATAATATTAGTATAGATAGTATGGATTTAGATGCATAATATATAGGTAGCTTAAATATATTATTATGCCTACTTTTCTCGTAACAGATTCTTGAAAGTATCTACATAAAAAAAAACATGTGTAAAGAATACATAAAGAAATGAAATTGCAAATAATTATAGTCGTAAAGAAACATATTTTTTGGTATCCAGTTACGGGGTCGTGTAACTCGTTTTAACTGTTTACAAAAAAGACAAACATGTTTTATTTGCAACCGTTTCTGATCGTCCAAAAATGGCGCACCTTGGGGTCATCGATTTAAGAGAGTATCTTTATTACAGCAATCTTATCTTTGTCTTAAAAAATATTTTTAGGTAAGCGGGCCATTATTATTGGGCTTACTTATTTGTTAAAATTATTTTTGGGTAGGCTGATCCTTATTAAATTTGAGCTTACTTAATCTATACTTAATATCATAAAGCTGAAGAGTTTGTTTGTTTGAATGTGCTAACCTCAGAAACTACTAGTCCGATTTGAAAAATTGTTTCAGGGTTAGATAGCTCATTTATCGAAGAAGGCTATAGGCTACTTTTTATCCGGGTGCGCCGAGTAGTTCACACGGGACGCGGGTGAAACCGCTGGCAGAAGCTAGTTGAATAACAAGCATGGATGTTAATTTGACATGTAATAAGATTATGCTGGCATTTCTTGGTTTATAAACATAACAGAAAAATTGAGCGTTAATCACCGAGCTGTAATCGGCATCCTTCTCTGTGTGTGAAGCCTGTACCAAGCAGTGGGACGATAAACAGGCTGATGATGATGAAAGATAAACATGGTGTGAACCCTGGAAAGACTCACGTCATATATGTACAGACAGCACATCAAGTTACCACAATCTGTCAAATTTCTGCACTCGATTTTCAACCTTATCACAATGGAGGTAGGTTAATGTTTGATTCTTAAAAATTGACAGATTCGTATACGTTGACCTGCTGTTGTCTGTACTAAAATTTTTTTTTATATGTTACCGAAAATTTCAATGTCTCTGCGATAGCAACCCTATAAGGTCATTGTCCTATTTCTCAAAAGCCGTTATATTCCAAAAGAGCATGCATGCAAGTATGAAACATGAAATTAAGTTTAACAAAAGTAGCAATCAACTTGAAATTCTTTGTTGAGGAGATAGTTTCGAAAAAGGAGATATTATTCAAAAAGGAGATATTTTTCAAAAAGGGGATATTTTTCAAAAGGGGGATATTTTCAAAAAAGTTATATTTTTCAAAAAGGGGATATTTTCAAAAAAGTTATATTTTTCAAATAGGAGATATTTTTTGATAATAGAGTAATATTTTTTTCAGATTTTATTCAAACTTATGACATTAACGTAACTTCAAAATAACAAAATCATTATTTGTTACTTACTACATTTTAACATGTATGGTTCTAAATTACCTGTCTAGACAAATATTGTGAGCGAAAGTGCCACTGCTTGTTTAGCAATATCTATATTTTGACTACAACCTTTCACAAATTTGTTCAGCTTTTTATTTGCACTTTCACTCAATAAATTGATGTTATTGTCATAAGATTATTCATTACTAGCTTCTGCCAGCGGTTTCACCCGCGTCCCGTGGGAACTACTCCGCGCACCCGGATAAAAAGTAGCCTATAGCCTTCCTCGATAAATGGGCTATCTAACACTGAAAGATTTTTTAAGTCGGACCGGTAGTTCCTGAGATTGGCGCGTTCAAACAAACAAACTCTTCAGCTTTATAATATTAGTATAGATTTGCACAACAATAAAGAAACTAAGGAAATGGAATAACTAAATTGATAAATAACATTATATTGATTCTCACTGAGCAAACGTTTATTTTTTACTAGCTTTTGCTTGAGACTTGCACTTTTCGAGGAAACTCCTGCCCACACCGGGATAAAAAGTAGGTTATATGTTATTCCGATATATAAGCAATATTAATGCCAAGTTTTATCAAAATCGGTTCAGCCGTTTGCGCGTGGAAAGAGTAACAAACATACAAATACGATCACAAACTTTCACATCCATCAAATTAATAGGATAAGCAAGATGATTTTAATGACTCTATTAATAAAAAGAGAACAATTTATTGACCCGCATAATAAAAACAAATTTAAATTATTATGATGACTTCTATGAAGTTTAAATTATTTTATGAGCACCATCAATAAAAAGTTATTATGTGGGAGTTATGTATTTAGAAACTTCTTTGAACAAAGATTCATGTCTTAAACAAATGTTTTTTTCGTCCCTTTCAATGGCAAGTGCAATACAAGACATTCGTTTAGGGAAATAAGAATAAAAATAAGAATTCCAAATAAACAAACATGCAAATATTCCTACTTTTAAAACTAATTATCTCGACGCTCTCACTAAATAACATTAAATCTATTGATAAATAACCCAATTAAATTTAAATTTAAAACCTCTTGCTTACTAAATTTATTAAAAATAAAAATTACATACACCTACCACATCAAAATAATTTATAGATACTCGTTATGTAAAAATTGCTATATCCGTTCGTCTGTATCTGCCCTTACAACACATCCGCAAAGTTGCAAGAAACCTTATTACGATTGTGAAGACCGGGGATCCTGCTTACGACACTTCCTTTCTACCTTTATAATACGCAATCAGGTACTAATGAAACACTGGTAAAGTGCGAGTTGGATTCTCGTACGAAGGGCTCCGTACTATGTATAAAATAACAAAAAATTCTGTGTGGTGTAGGGGATCCCACCAAAATGTTTTTGTGTTTTTTGAATTTTTAGTATTTGTTGTTATAGTGGCAACAATAATAAACATCTGTGAAAATTTTAAGTATTTAAGGCCCAATTAACCAAAACCATAAACGTATCGTTAGTTTTCTTAAAACAAGAGTTTTTTTTTTACTTTCATATTAAATAGTTGTTGTATGAAAAACGAACTTTTATGCTATGCTATCATGAAATATGGATATTCAGAACAGATGGACAATGGAATGGAAACAGACGAACCTTAAAATGCCTTTCATTAGATAATACCTAAAGGAAATTAAATCATGAATTTTGCTAGATTTGCATATTATTTATTTATTCTACTTCCCACAAATTGTCGGTAGGTACCGTTTTATTATTCACGCCTTCTATTTTAAATATATGAATATTCATCTATTTACCTAATCTTTTATTGAAGCAAAAATAAACAAAAGAACAATTGTTTATTAACCGAGTTAACTAACTTCTCAAAAAAGAGGTTCTTAATTCGACCACGAATATATTTCAAAAAATTTTAAGTCTTTCATCAGTCAATAAGTATCTTATCCCTTATGATTTCCACAGTAAATGAAAATCAATTTTAAATAGAATGCATAAAAGTCTAATTATGCATAGCAAAATTAATTAGCACCTACCTAAATTATGATTTCAATCTTAAAATTAATTATTATGTAGTCATTACTACATTATTACGTCAAAAATGCGTTATGCTCTGAAAACTACGTATAATAATGATAATATCATCACTATCATAATTATCTATTTGCAAAACAACGTAATTTTGGTGATATTTCGATCTAAAAACCTTATTTTATTATAATCTGTCATAAATATTCCATTTTGAAAGTCATTTCATCTAGACCAAATGTCAAAAATAATTGATATATAAAATAATCGTATCATTAAAAAATACAATTTTCACATAAATTATTTTAAACTAGCCGTTTTCCCGCGGTTTCACTCGCATCCCGTGGGAATTACTGCCCGTACCCGGATAAAATATAGCCTATGTCACTCGTGGATAATGTAGCTTTCGAATGGTGAAAGAATTTTTAAAATCGGTCCAGAAGTTTTTGAGCCTATTCATTACAACCAAACAAACAAACAAACAAACAAAGTTTTCCTCTTTATAATATTAGTATAGATATAATTTCTAATCAAAATTATGTTTTTATATAAATTACTCAATAATTCTTCAATTATATAACTTTTTTCGCTTAATTATATTATATCAATTATAAAATCGATCGTAATTAATATTTATTAATGAATGAAATTAACAATAAACACATCTTCATCTCATCACTCTATCAATACCTTCGATATGTTTTTCATCCTAGTCAATAAATCAATATTATGACTTATCAGCAGTTAAATATCTACAGTGTAGGTGCACCTAGATCAAGTCAAACGATTACACTATGATTGAAAAAATATACGACTGTATAATACAGACTACAGTAAGTCAATCTACTCAAATCTGACAAACTTTACCAATTATTGAAGAAATTTAAAGAATTTTGAACATCTTTGGCAGTCGTTATGGGTAGTCAGAAGTCAGTTATTCTGACAACCAGTCTTACCAATGGGTATCAGGTTAACCGAGTAGTCAGTCGCTCCATGTGGCACACTGGTACTCAGCTGCACCCAATGAGACTGGAAGCCGACCCCAACATTGTTGGGAAGAAGCTAGACAGATGATAACTATCTAAGATCTTTTTCCTAGGAATAAACAAAAAATATTCAACCCTTTTAAATAATTTTCTACAATACTTGGTGTCTTCAGTTCAGTCTAGCCTTTACCAAGAATATGAACTCCTAACTGACATTTAAAATCTAGATCAACCACGCCTTAACGAGCAGATTGTTGCTTATTAATCTATAATTCGATCTGAGTCTAGTCTTGCCTAACTGGTTTATGTCTTAGTCACGATTTGCACTGAAAGGTTAAATGGGACTGTTATATAATCTTAAAGTTAACCTTTGATACATCATTATTAACAATACTCTTACTTCTGATTATCATCATATGCCTAGCCCTTTCCCAAATATGTTGGTGATGTCTTATCTAACCTCCTCAACCCAGTTACTCGGGCAACCCGATATCCCTCTGTAAGACTGGTTGTCAAACTCTCTGGCTATCCGTAAAGACTGCCAACAGGACAGTTGGGACCCACCAATTTGACGTGCCATGCCGTGTTAAACGCGGAGGAACTCATCATTACAAGATGGTCACCCATTCACGGAACGACCGCGCCATATGTTGCTTAACCTTATATAGATCAACCCGTAATAATTATTCCTTCAAATTATTAATTCTCTTCTGTGTTATTTGAATGAATGTCATGGCCAAAAAGTTTTATTCTTCACTTTTTGCGATACCGGTTCCGGATGACATCTTTTCTCATTTTCCTTGACCTAGTAACGTATTTGTACACGTTAATATTATTATGTTTATTTGGCTTTTATTGTTTCATTTTTGTTAAAGTTATGTAAAGTTGCTCGTAGTATTATGTCATAAAGGCAATTTTGGTAATTAACCCGTCAAATAGCCGCTACTTTTGGTTGAGATATTTTGGTCATATAATAGTGTATTTATCTGCTTCAGGAAACAGTGAGATAAGGAATATAGAAGGACCTTATAATGTAATTTTTTATTTACAGGAAAAAATTTATTTATATGTCTCTTCTTAATAAAAATAACTGATAATATTAGCTCATCTTTATATTCATATGCCTTCTCCAATGTGACGACTTAATTCAGCATACACTGTATTGCACAAAAAAGTACCAAACACTGCATACCAATGGGGATAATAAAGTGCATTGCCAATAGTAAAAAAGTGTTACTTTTATAAGGAACTGGTGTTTACACGCAAAATTACAATAAACTAGTTAAAAAACCGGTCTGTTCATCAATTTCACTGTTAAATCACTGGCGACTGCTGTCGGTAATAGGGTTGGCAAAGATAGTATTTTTTATCGATATATATTTTTTAAAATATTGAAAATTTAATTTTAAAAAATACAATGACAGACAAAATTCTCCATATTTTTTATATAATATATCCCAAATTGTGTTTAATATACAGATAGACAATATAAACCATCGATTGGATAAATATAAAATAAAAATACTTGTGCTTATTTAAAATACAGTAGAGTGTAGCATAAAGTTATCATTTATAGTTTAATTTCAAAAATACCTCAGAAATAGCAACAGTCAAAAAACTCTTTGTACGGAATGTTCTCGAAGACTCATTTGTGTATTCCGACAGCCTTGCCGAACCGAGTTGTTACGACCATCTTTGCGCAATCGGGACACTTTTTTTTCACGCTAACTAAACACGCAACGTCAAATACGGCCACTAAATGATACGAGAATTGCCTGCCAAAGTATGATAGAATCGGAATAATTATTTTAAAAAATGATTAATAATATAATTATTATATGAATAAATTATTTTGTGATTCATTATTAATCGCAAAAGGAAAATGAATTATCATTAGGAAGTAGATAATTTTAATGATTATTTCTTCCTTATTAAACGTAATTGTGTTTCTGAATTGAATAATTATTTTTATGATGTCATTAAAGTGAGTGATAGTTATAAAATTTCACTTTTTTTCTTGTTTTATTTTTTTAGACTCGCTGTTGTGTCAGGAATTGTTCAACAGTTGGCCATTTTTAAATGGGGTAAAAGCCATTAAAATGTTGTTATTTCAAAAATATCTCATTTTACGTAATGCACTGTTTTATTTAATAGTAATCAAAACTAATTACCTATTATTTTATTATTATTCACAGAGAAAATTCCGCCATAACTCTTTCCAAAACAATAGTGCTCTGGGAATTAAAATATATGGCCTAGACTGACACAATAGACAAGCATTGGATAAAATTAAATATTTATAACTATTATGAAAATAAGAGTCTTTGTTATAAATAATTCTCGTAAACTATCTAGTGCAATCTCATAGTAAGATACACTGAGAAAGTTATAGGTATACTACATACCTAATAATAAATGATATTCCATTTATTATTTATTTATTTGGCATATTTGCGAAAAAAAAATGAAAATATTTATTTTTCCATGATAAACGAAACCTGATAAATTATTTTGATATTATAGTATTCCTTTTTTGATTAATATTTGCAATAATTATTTGTTTTTCTTGTTCTTATTAATTCTAAATTAAAACTTTATTATAAATGAAAGGTTAAATTTTTTTTTTTTTTATCCCTAATAATTTAATTCAAAAGATATAGTTAGAATTCTAAAATAGTATGACAATATTAAAAAGAAAAATTAATACCTAAATAATGATTTATGATTGTAAATTAAAACAATACATAACTGTAAAAAAACCAGCCATCTTTAATTCATCGGACAGATTTAGGTAATAATGACTTAATCGCTGTAACAGATTACTTAAAACAAGTTAAGCGTAGCGTTCAACTTTTACTATTCTAGAACATTCGGTTGCTATTTATTTCGAACAACTCACAGACCAAATTCGTTTCACCTTTCATATGTGAATTTAGTTATTTTAGATTGGAGTACGACGCTTCTTTTTTATTAAAATACCTAATATTGAGTAACCTTTCTATAATAAATACTATTATTTACATACAAAAAAAAACTGTGACACGAATTCTGTATTTTTTTTTTCAAACATCACAAAGGCACTGATTCCAATATTATTCAGCCTACTTTAGCATACAGCCAGAATTTTTTAAGGGACTGACCTCTTAACACGTCGGCCGGGATCAGCCTCTTATAGGTCTTCGGCCTCTCATCCTCCTTCTGTTCTTCAGCGGCAAAAGCGAGGGCAAAAACGGCGAATACGACGAAATATTTCATTTTGTACAACACCTCACGAATGCTGAATCGATAAAAAAAATAATAAAAAGAATCGATTACGATTTCGCGCGCTTTTTTGACAGGTACGCGTCAACGTCGCACCGAGACTGAGTCAAAAGTTTGAGTTTGGCGCGCTTTTATGGTAGCTGTCAGGCGGGGAGTGAGCGGCAAGATGGCTGGGCTTATTTTTTTTTCTCAGAGTCTCAGGGTTGGCTTTTGTTGTGAAATTTATTATTTTTTATGATGTTATCTCCGTTTTGAGACGGCTACCTAATGTCTTGGTGTGGGCAGAATATCCTGACACTTTGTAATGCAATCTCCAATAGCATGAATCATGCTTCCTGCTTGAGAAATAGGTACAAACGACAACACGTAAACCTACCACAATCTGTAAAATTTCTTCAATAGATTTTCAACCTTATCACAATAGTGGAAGGTTAATGTTCGATTGGTAAAGTTTAACAGATTCGGGTAGGTTGACCTGCTGTCCTCTGTACGTTGTCGTTGTTTCAGGTTGTGGGAAAGAAATAGCAGATATTCGATTAAATACAAAACAAGTTTTATGTTGTAGTACATACACAAAAATATAATGACCTTTTCCTTATTTTAAGCTGTATGATTCAACGACCTTTGCTTTCATTACAAAATTAAAAATGGCAGGGTGAACTTTTAGTAAACTACTTCCTAAAACAATACTTCCAAATAAACAACAGAATTCGAATTAATAAATTTAGTATCTACTACTTCTTCCAGCACCCGGATAAAAAATAGCCCACCTATATACTCCCTCTGTCTCTAAACTATCTTGAAAGTAAATTAAAAGATTTTTCAAACAATATTTATGTAAACAGTTCTTGCAACTAACATTTTAAACAATATAGGTTGACCTTTTTTAGAGTTCCATACCATATCCAAAGGGATAAACGGGACCCTATTACTAAGACTTCGTTGTCTGTCTGTCTGTCTGCAGGCTGTATTTCATAAACTGTGATAGCTAGAAAGCTGAAATTTTCACAAATGATGTATTTCAATTGCCGCTACAACAACAAAAATATATATATTAAGGGGGATCCCCATACAAATAAACGCGTGAAACCGCATATTATAACTTTGTTATTCATATATTTGTATGAAAAGCAAAGTTATTTTTTGGTGCCCAAAAAATGTTTGTATTTTGGCTAGTTGTATGTAATAGCCACGCTCATTTTTCATAGATTATAGTACGGAACCCTTCGTGCGCGAGTCCAAATCGCACTTGGCCGGTTTTTTCATACATATGTTACATAGCATAGTTATAATTCGTAATTCTTTTTTGAGAAAAGCAACTTTTCGGTTGTCTAATTTGCAAGACAAGGATTCAACAAGTTTTATAATTTTCGGTATTGCTCACGCAAGTTCTGTCATTTAAAAGTAATCGCTACTTAGGTTTAACGAAGTCTTCCACCGCGTCGGTTCATATGCAAGCAATAACTCAAAAAGTACTAAACAACTTTTGATGTAGTTTCTACAATGGATAAGTTGAGTCATTCTCGTCTGTATCACTTTAAGAATAAACTACTAAATGGTTGAATGAAGGCACCTATGAGGAAAAACATAGAAACAGAAACAGACAATTCCTGTTTAAAAAAAAAGAAAACGGCAACTGCTGAACAAATATAGATGTAATTTTGCACAGATAGATTGCTACCTGTAGATACCTTTAAGATTTTTGAGAGCATAAAAATATCCTTTTAAAAGTGGAAGAACCCGCGGGCAGAAACTAGTTTATAAACTGGTACACAAATAAGTAGTTTTGTATGTTTGTTATAAATTCTAATGTGATAATTACATGACTCATACTAGTTAGAAATGTAGTCTCTAAGCATTACGCTTAAATCTATACTAATATTATAAAACTGAAGAGTTTGTTTGTTTGAACGCGCTAATCTCAGGAACTACTGGTCCGATTTGAAAAGTTCTTCCAGTGTTATCGAGGAAGGCTATAGGCTACTTTTTATCCGGGTCAGCCGAGTAGTTCCCACGGGACGCGGGTGAACCCGCTGGCAGAAGCTAGTTGTTCATAAAGGTAAACAGTGGTGTGACGTATTGACAAATAAATAAGTGCGCGTGCGACCCGCCCGCCCGTGAGTAGGTTGACAGCAGTCGTAGCGAACGGACGTGTCGCACTGTACTAAGAAATTGTTACTGTGTGTCTCATTAATACCCAGAACTACATTGGTGTAACATACGGAACACCACAAGTGGTGTATAGGAAATATTACCAGTCCGTTGTTTTTATGGTTCCGTATCCGAAGGGTAAAACGGGACCCTATTAAAATAAGCCTTTAATGTCCGTCTGTGACCAGGCTGTATCTCATGAACCATGATAGCTAGACAGTTGAAATTTTCACAGATGACGCATTTCTGTAAGGAACCGCAAGAAAGAGAAATACTGAAAACTATTTTATATTTTAGGGAGCTCCTATAGGTACAGATGGCAGCACATCAAACTACCACAAGCTGTCAAATTTCTGCAATAGATTTTCAACCTTATCGCAATGGCGGTAGGTTAATGTTTGATTGGTAAAATTTGAAAGATTCGTTTACGTTGACCTGCTGTCGTCTGTACAACAAATGTGTTTTTTGGCCGTTTTATTATATTAGTTAAGGGTACACTTCCATTCTCTACTTAAGTACCTACAGACGACAGCATCAACCTACCACAATCTGTCGATTTAAATTGATTTTCAACCTTAACAGTAGCGGAAGGTTAATGTTCGATTGGCAAAATTTTACAAATTCGGGTAGGTTGACCTGCTGGCATCTGTACGTAGTGGGAGCCAGTGTAGTAGGTACATGAAGTGACAGCCTACCTGACCCCTTTAATCCAGTTGTCAAAACTGTCAAACATGGACATATAAACGCCAGAACCCACAATTCAACATGAAAGAACTCATCATAACATAGATGGTCACCCATCCACGGACCGACCGCGCCAAGTGTTGCTTAACCTTATGATCGACCGACCCGTGCGGCTGTTACTTACAAGCTCCTCCCTATTGATACTATTATTTATTGTTTGGTATGAATTCGAGAACTTTCGATTGCATATCAAACGACGCTTCAAGGACTGTTCGCGAAAGGCAGAATTCAAAGCGCTTTACAATTGACTAGGAGCTTTAGAAATACTAACTATTCATATAGATTATCTAGCTTTTGTCTGCGGGTTTGTCTTGGCCTTTTTTATCGAAGGTCAGACTTTTACTGACTAAAACCCACCGTGTTCCTTCGGGAGCCCTTTGTGTGCGAGGGCCGCGGTAACTCTTTCGAACAATCCCGCAACCCCGGCAGGCTCTGGCCCTAGTGGGCCCCGCTGGGGTGTGGGCCCCAATGCGTTGTCTGTGTGGCGTTAGAGTAGGCAGTCCTTATGAAACATAAAATTGCCTCGTTGGTTTGGTTGTCGCATAGTCGACTGCAGTGTACGAGTTCTCAGATTTGATTCCCGGGTCGGGCCGAAATCGCTCTCTGGGTTTAAGAAACATTCGCAAAGCAGCCCGGTATCTGGAAGTTGGTGGTTGATACACCCGTGCATTGGAAAGCACGTTAATGACGGTCCTGCGCCTGATCTCTGATTTTTAGTACATTACCGAGTGCCAGCGATGAGGACCCATAATTTGATGTCGTTCATTAGTTTTAAGCTGAAGGTATACATATATAGTTTTATAATGAAACAAAAATATGTAGGATATAAAATGAAAAGAACAATGCCGAATTATTATTAAGCTTTATTCATTTCAATCATATTTTTTATCACAGAGAACCACAATATACTTTTAAAAGTACCACTAAATACAGACACACTAAAATTTTCAAAATTATACAAGCAGCAGCAAGCAGGCCGAATACTTCAACTTCACTCAATTTTAAGGGCTACTCAAACACCGTACGTACTCACATAAATTGCTACGCCAGAAAGACTTTTAAATAAGAGTTAAAATTAAGTAACGTTTGAGTAGCTCAGGTTACAGACGCCAGCACATGAATCATCATCAATCCGTCCATTTTCTTCAATAGATTTTCAACCTTATAACAATAGTTAAAGGTTAATGTTCGATTGGTAAAATTTGATAGATTCCGGTAGGTTGCTATTGTTTGTACCTAGATGGCGCTATTTTAAATTCAAGCATTATTAACAATCCAATCAGCCGCTGTGGAAACGCGAGCATTGACACCAGGGTATTCGGGTCTTGCGCATCCCATACCGAAGGAGGTAACACCGACCAGAACCCCATGATGATACACAGGACCACCGGAGTCCCTGTAGCACTGGTCGCGACCACCAACGTCCAGGATGCCAGTACACAGCATATTCTCCGTGATGACAGCTCCGTACATACGTTGTTGGCAAATCTCCTGATTGATGGTATAAACTTGCACGTGGCGCAGCTGCTCTGAAGCTGGGCCTTCCTCCTGTATTCAGACAAAATATGGTTGAAAGTCAAGTAATAATAGGAGATAACAAGCAAAGTTTTGATAAAAGAACTTACTGTAATAAATCCCCAACCCGCAGCCCAAACAGGCTGGTTATCAGCCAAGTTGTATTGGGTACCAGCGATGGCAACAGGCCTGACATTGTCATTGAATATGATAGCTGTGCTCGAGCGCACTATAGAGAGATCATTATCGACGTAAGCGGCAACGTTGTAGGTAGGGTGGGTGATGATTTGCTGCAGCAGGTAAACGGTGCCACCACTATTGGCGAAGGTCGAGCCAGCACGGAAACGCCACCAAGGTGGAGTTCTACTCCTGCAAAAATACAAACAAAAATTATAAATATGAGGATATCTGGCAATCGTGGTGGCCTAGTGGGTAAAGCACCAACCTCTCAAGTATGAGTGTGTGGGTTCCGTTCCGGGTCAGGCCAATGCGACTTTTCTAAGTTTGTAAGTGCTTTCTCAGTATATCTTAGACACAAAAGGCTGCGAAGTCTGAAATCATCGCTCGCCTAGCAGTAGTACGATAAAAAAAGCTGATGATGAAGATTTGCCAAATAAAACTGAATATCTGTATCTACTAAAAAGTCGTAATGGAATAGTCTACGAGTACAAATGTGTGGGTTCCATGACAGAATGGTATCCCAATTTAACGAGACTTGTGAAACACGGAGAACTCTCACGACATTAATGGTCACCTAGGAACACGCTGCCCGCTCCGAGGTTTTCTTACCCTTTAATCTACCAAACCCTGCTATTCTGAGCAACTGACTAAGAAAGGTTCATTTAAAAGACTGAAGGTTCAACTTACGCTACGCAGTGAGCAGCGGTCAGGACGGATCTATTATTGAGGATGGTACCACCACAACCCTGAGTATAGTGTATCAGATCAAATGTGTCCAACATGGCGACGATCGTAGGATATTGATCTATAGTGGTTACAGAACCACCCACTATCCTTTGGTTGGTTGGCACAGCTGGAATAAACAAACGAATGATTCATATCACCTACACAGCCTTTTCCTAATATATTGGGGGTAGTTTAATCGGACTCTCAATCAACTGGCGATGTCATATTGGTAGGCCTCGCCTGTTATTTAAACATCAGCTGTCGTTACAGGTAGCCAGAAGCCAGAAAGGCTGACAAGTAGACTTAGGACTAGACTTGGACTAGGTTAGGAGTATGTATTGCCAGGGTAACTAAACTGATGAGGTCAGATAGGCAGTCATGTAAAAAACTGGTACACACAAAACAACGATCTGGTATCGTCTGACTAAAGAGTTGATGGCAAAGTGAAAACTAAAGTGTCATCTGAAAGCCAACCTTCGGATGACACTTTAGTCTGCAGTCTGTGGGGGCCATTGCTGGCACAGTCTGAACTCTGGACTACACCACGTGACGTGACAGCTTACGTCTTGCTGAGCGCAGTGTGGGACATATTTAGCATCGGAGATGCTGCCCATCTCCGAACAAGGCATTTAATATCCCACTTGGTACTCCCTGGTGGTTATACCGCCACCAGTCGGTCGCCAGAGTCTCGTCCGTTTTTTAGCAGGATGCACCATAACTATGTGAGGTTGGCAATTGGGGCAGGATGGTGTTGCCCCCTTAAACCCCTGATGGGTTCACAGATTATAAAAAAAAAAACTACGAACCTGCCACCACCGCAGTACAAAGGGCCAATATACCAATGACACTCATTTTGACACTCTACTGACAATTGTGCTAAGCGTCTGCCTTATATGTGGACAAACTTAAGATAAGATTTGTATCTCAGTAATTAATTATTTTTTTATCAATGTCAATTAATTTCGGCAAATCAGTTTTACATGTCTATGCTTGTCTGTGGCCTTGAAACTCCTGAATGGATGAATCATTTTGTATTGGGTTTTTTATTTATATTTTTATAAGTCTTACCAAGGAGTATCGGGTTGCCCGGGTAACTGGGTTGTGGAGGTCAGACAGGCAGTCGCTCCATGTAAATCTGGTTCTCATGTAAGTACATCCAGTTAGACTGGGAAAAGGCTAGGCTGATTGATGGCAGATGGATATTGTTTAGCGGCAACAAAAATAAATCATCAATATCATATATGATAGTTTTTCCTATAAATACTGTTTACTTTAAATGACGTTCATTTTGTTAGTGGAAAATAATTTATTTAATAAAAGATTAAAGACTAATAATTGCGAATTAAAATCATCCATGGCATCATCATCTTCCTGCCCTGTTCCCAATTTTATTTGTGGTAAGCGCAATATGATTTTGGCTTCCATTCCTCCCCATCACTCGTCATACTGACATTCACTTCCTTCTTACTCATGTCATCTCTCTCGCAATCCATACATCTTTTCTTTGGTCTTCCTATCCCTTTCTCCTCCCTCTCCCTCTACATCAAATAAATCATCCCAGGCATAAAATATTTAGTGCTTCTAAAGTTTCACTTTCCTTTTGTGTTAATTCATTACTTTATAAATAAATATAACCCTCAAAAAATATGGAACAGGGCAGGAAGAAGATTCAGTAGGTTACGAGTAAATCGATGACAAATCATGAAATATCATTTTATTATATCATAAACCGATCATAGTCAAGATTAAACTGTTTTCAACACAGTAGTGGTCTAACAACGAGATAAAAATGAATACCTATTCGATTATGCTGCAGTATAGTTCAGATAAAAATTCGACACAGTGCGAGTCGGACACGCGTACAAAGGGTTCTGTAGCACAATCTATAAAAAAACCGACCAAGTGCGAGTCGGACTCGCACACGAAGGGTTCCGTTCCATTATCTTTGTTTTTCATACAAATATATGAATAACAAACTTATAATTTGCGGTCACTGAAAAAGTGCTATATCTCAAAAACTACTGACTGTATCTTGTTCAAACCAATTTTGGTTGGTAGTTTTTATTGAGATCTATAACATATATTTTTTTCAGATTTTTCACTCTGGTAGTTTAAGAATTAGAGGGGGGGGGACACACATTTTGGCACTTTGGGAGTGTCTTACGCTAAAATTATTGACTTTAGGAAAAAGTGGTTTTAGAAACCTCAGTACCATTTTTTAAGACCTATCCATAGACATATCACATGTATAGGTTTGATGAAAAAAAATATTTTTAGTTTCAGTTTCATGTATGGGGAGCCCCCCCTAATATTATTATT
>NWSH02000305.1:1544162-1571519 GCA_002382865.2 Heliothis virescens | reverse complement strand
ATTCGGGTCTTGCGCATCCCATACCGAAGGAGGTAACACCGACCAGAACCCCATGATGATACACAGGACCACCGGAGTCCCTGTAGCACTGGTCGCGACCACCAACGTCCAGGATGCCAGTACACAGCATATTCTCCGTGATGACAGCTCCGTACATACGTTGTTGGCAAATCTCCTGATTGATGGTATAAACTTGCACGTGGCGCAGCTGCTCTGAAGCTGGGCCTTCCTCCTGTATTCAGACAAAATATGGTTGAAAGTCAAGTAATAATAGGAGATAACAAGCAAAGTTTTGATAAAAGAACTTACTGTAATAAATCCCCAACCCGCAGCCCAAACAGGCTGGTTATCAGCCAAGTTGTATTGGGTACCAGCGATGGCAACAGGCCTGACATTGTCATTGAATATGATAGCTGTGCTCGAGCGCACTATAGAGAGATCATTATCGACGTAAGCGGCAACGTTGTAGGTAGGGTGGGTGATGATTTGCTGCAGCAGGTAAACGGTGCCACCACTATTGGCGAAGGTCGAGCCAGCACGGAAACGCCACCAAGGTGGAGTTCTACTCCTGCAAAAATACAAACAAAAATTATAAATATGAGGATATCTGGCAATCGTGGTGGCCTAGTGGGTAAAGCACCAACCTCTCAAGTATGAGTGTGTGGGTTCCGTTCCGGGTCAGGCCAATGCGACTTTTCTAAGTTTGTAAGTGCTTTCTCAGTATATCTTAGACACAAAAGGCTGCGAAGTCTGAAATCATCGCTCGCCTAGCAGTAGTACGATAAAAAAAGCTGATGATGAAGATTTGCCAAATAAAACTGAATATCTGTATCTACTAAAAAGTCGTAATGGAATAGTCTACGAGTACAAATGTGTGGGTTCCATGACAGAATGGTATCCCAATTTAACGAGACTTGTGAAACACGGAGAACTCTCACGACATTAATGGTCACCTAGGAACACGCTGCCCGCTCCGAGGTTTTCTTACCCTTTAATCTACCAAACCCTGCTATTCTGAGCAACTGACTAAGAAAGGTTCATTTAAAAGACTGAAGGTTCAACTTACGCTACGCAGTGAGCAGCGGTCAGGACGGATCTATTATTGAGGATGGTACCACCACAACCCTGAGTATAGTGTATCAGATCAAATGTGTCCAACATGGCGACGATCGTAGGATATTGATCTATAGTGGTTACAGAACCACCCACTATCCTTTGGTTGGTTGGCACAGCTGGAATAAACAAACGAATGATTCATATCACCTACACAGCCTTTTCCTAATATATTGGGGGTAGTTTAATCGGACTCTCAATCAACTGGCGATGTCATATTGGTAGGCCTCGCCTGTTATTTAAACATCAGCTGTCGTTACAGGTAGCCAGAAGCCAGAAAGGCTGACAAGTAGACTTAGGACTAGACTTGGACTAGGTTAGGAGTATGTATTGCCAGGGTAACTAAACTGATGAGGTCAGATAGGCAGTCATGTAAAAAACTGGTACACACAAAACAACGATCTGGTATCGTCTGACTAAAGAGTTGATGGCAAAGTGAAAACTAAAGTGTCATCTGAAAGCCAACCTTCGGATGACACTTTAGTCTGCAGTCTGTGGGGGCCATTGCTGGCACAGTCTGAACTCTGGACTACACCACGTGACGTGACAGCTTACGTCTTGCTGAGCGCAGTGTGGGACATATTTAGCATCGGAGATGCTGCCCATCTCCGAACAAGGCATTTAATATCCCACTTGGTACTCCCTGGTGGTTATACCGCCACCAGTCGGTCGCCAGAGTCTCGTCCGTTTTTTAGCAGGATGCACCATAACTATGTGAGGTTGGCAATTGGGGCAGGATGGTGTTGCCCCCTTAAACCCCTGATGGGTTCACAGATTATAAAAAAAAAAACTACGAACCTGCCACCACCGCAGTACAAAGGGCCAATATACCAATGACACTCATTTTGACACTCTACTGACAATTGTGCTAAGCGTCTGCCTTATATGTGGACAAACTTAAGATAAGATTTGTATCTCAGTAATTAATTATTTTTTTATCAATGTCAATTAATTTCGGCAAATCAGTTTTACATGTCTATGCTTGTCTGTGGCCTTGAAACTCCTGAATGGATGAATCATTTTGTATTGGGTTTTTTATTTATATTTTTATAAGTCTTACCAAGGAGTATCGGGTTGCCCGGGTAACTGGGTTGTGGAGGTCAGACAGGCAGTCGCTCCATGTAAATCTGGTTCTCATGTAAGTACATCCAGTTAGACTGGGAAAAGGCTAGGCTGATTGATGGCAGATGGATATTGTTTAGCGGCAACAAAAATAAATCATCAATATCATATATGATAGTTTTTCCTATAAATACTGTTTACTTTAAATGACGTTCATTTTGTTAGTGGAAAATAATTTATTTAATAAAAGATTAAAGACTAATAATTGCGAATTAAAATCATCCATGGCATCATCATCTTCCTGCCCTGTTCCCAATTTTATTTGTGGTAAGCGCAATATGATTTTGGCTTCCATTCCTCCCCATCACTCGTCATACTGACATTCACTTCCTTCTTACTCATGTCATCTCTCTCGCAATCCATACATCTTTTCTTTGGTCTTCCTATCCCTTTCTCCTCCCTCTCCCTCTACATCAAATAAATCATCCCAGGCATAAAATATTTAGTGCTTCTAAAGTTTCACTTTCCTTTTGTGTTAATTCATTACTTTATAAATAAATATAACCCTCAAAAAATATGGAACAGGGCAGGAAGAAGATTCAGTAGGTTACGAGTAAATCGATGACAAATCATGAAATATCATTTTATTATATCATAAACCGATCATAGTCAAGATTAAACTGTTTTCAACACAGTAGTGGTCTAACAACGAGATAAAAATGAATACCTATTCGATTATGCTGCAGTATAGTTCAGATAAAAATTCGACACAGTGCGAGTCGGACACGCGTACAAAGGGTTCTGTAGCACAATCTATAAAAAAACCGACCAAGTGCGAGTCGGACTCGCACACGAAGGGTTCCGTTCCATTATCTTTGTTTTTCATACAAATATATGAATAACAAACTTATAATTTGCGGTCACTGAAAAAGTGCTATATCTCAAAAACTACTGACTGTATCTTGTTCAAACCAATTTTGGTTGGTAGTTTTTATTGAGATCTATAACATATATTTTTTTCAGATTTTTCACTCTGGTAGTTTAAGAATTAGAGGGGGGGGGACACACATTTTGGCACTTTGGGAGTGTCTTACGCTAAAATTATTGACTTTAGGAAAAAGTGGTTTTAGAAACCTCAGTACCATTTTTTAAGACCTATCCATAGACATATCACATGTATAGGTTTGATGAAAAAAAATATTTTTAGTTTCAGTTTCATGTATGGGGAGCCCCCCCTAATATTATTATTTTATTATTTTTGTACGAAAATCGTAAAGCGGTTAATATAATACATCTACCTACCAAGTTTTAACTGTGTAGTCCTAATAGTTTCGGAATAAAGTGGCTGTGACATACGGACGGACGGACAGACAGACAGACAGACAGACAGACAGACATGACGAATCTATAAGGGTTCCGTTTTTTGCCATTCGGCTACGGAACCCTAAAAATCGCATTTGTTGTATTGGAGCCTTCTAAAATATGTACGATATTCTAGTTTTTAGTATTTGTTGTTATATCGGCAACAACAATACATCATTTGTGAAAATTGCAACTGTTTAGCTATCACGGTTCTTCAGTTATAGTTCACCTGGAAACAGACCCACGGACGGATAGCGAAGTCTTAGTAATAGGGTCCCTCCCGTTTTACCCTTTGGGTACGGAACCCTAAAATGGATTAGATAAAAGAACTCAAATTAGTCACTGATAGATATCAGGATGTGTTTATCTTATTTGGTATTTATTTTTTGCCATCTCATTGCTTTAAAGACTATAATTAGGTATAATAATCTTGCGCTTATTTACTGTTGTTATTTAATTAATAGCGTCCTAGCCGATTATCGGCCACGGTGGTTGTTCTCATATAAAGAGATCAGCCAGCTGCGCAGGACGTATTATCGTGCACAAACATTTGCGCAGACACAGGTGCACTCCCTATTCCCTCACTCTCATAGCGCGACGGATGGGAAATAGATCAGGCGCAGGACTACATTTACGTGCCCCCCGATGCATGGGTGTGTCAATCACCAACTTCCAAACTATGGGCTGCTTTGTTAAAATTACTTTAGCCCACTTAGCGATTTCGCGCCGACCCGGGAGTCGAAGCTGAGACCCCGGGCAGAGCTATCGCACTTTGCGACTAACATTCTAACGTAGCAATAATTATCAGAAGTAATATAATAAATGTAATAATAAAGAAATAATAAATGTTTGACTTTCACGGTAAAATTGTTACATATTTCTTTCTAGTATTTATTTGACAGGCCACGTGACCATCGATACAATTCTATCTGGAATCGTGACGTCATCGTGTGGGCGCCATGACAGATTTGAAGGCTGGAAGAACATTCAAACCAAGAGCTTTTGTTTATCTAGATAATTTAATTAAAAAAATGCGAAAGTAATTTGTGTCTTCAGTTGCCAAAACTGCTGAACCGATTAAAATAGGTTGGTACACAGATAGCCTGAGATGATGTCCCCCCCATAGGCTATTCTTTATCTGGTTGTGCTAAGTTGTTTCCTGGGAACGCGGGTGGAACTGCTGGAAGCAGCTTTTTTTATAGATTATTTTATATTATAATTATAATAAAGAGGAACATTTTTGTTTTTTTTTTGTATACTAAAGGCTCCGAATCAACTGAACCTATTTGAAAAAAAGGTTCACTGATGGAAACATAGATATTTTAAAGTTGGAAAGCTATCCTCAAATTTTATCCGGGTGCAGGAAGTAATTCCCTCGGAACGCAGGTGAAACTTCGGGAAATATTCAATGTAATTCTTCTATCTAGTCGGTATATCCTGCATCCTTTTATGAATTCGGAGAGCACGTTAATGTCGGTCCTGCTTGTGATCTCCCTCCGGTGGTGTTGGATTGCCGTTTATCGCGCTATGAGAGTGAGGGGATAGGGAGTGCACCTGTGTTAGCGCAAATGCTTGTGCACTATAATATGTCCTGCGCAGCTGGTTGATCTCCTTATACAAGATCAGGCACCGTGGCCAACAATCAGCTATGACGCCATTAATTAATTAACAACACTGAATAAGCGAAAGATTTTACACGTAGTGTTTAAGGCAATGAGATAGCTATAAAAATAATAACAAATAAGATAAATACATCCTGATATCTATCAGTGACTAATTTGACTACTTCTATCTTATCTACATATTTTAGGGTTCAGGGCAGGAAGCTATTTAGAACTTTATCTGGAACCTGTGAAACTAGCGCTAAACGTCGCTAAATGTCTGTAGATTTTTTTAGAAAAAACTAAAGAAGTAAGCAGTATGTTTTTCAAAGGGTCCATATGAAAAAAAAAACCATTCTTTATTAATTAATTAACTAATATTACAGAACTAGGTACTACCTACAAACTAGCCATCATTATTGATTTATTCAGGTGTTATTATTGTGGTGATAATATAAAGATAAAAGTTAAAGCGCTTTCACATTAGAGGACTTTGTCGCACGTGCAGACTGATGAACTTACAATCTGTCAATTTTTTTCAATAGATTTTCAACCTTATCACAATAGTGGAAGGTTAATGTTCGATTGGTAAAGTTTAACAGATTCGGGTAGGTTGACCTGCTTCTGTAGGTACTTATACGATTGATTCTTAGGGTCAATTCACACCGAGACGCGACGCGACGCGACGCGGCTTTGATGTAGCGCGACGCCGCGCGGCGCCGCGCGGCGCAGCGCGACGCCTCGCGGCGTCGCGAGACGCATCTTAAAAACAAAGCAAATCGCGAGATGCAGCACCGATCTTGTACGCCGCGCGTCACCGCTGCATCAAGATGCGTCGCGCTGCGCCGCGCGGCGTCTCGAGGTGCAGCGCAACGTATCTGAATTCTGACAATTAAATGTGTATCGTTTCGTGTAGTGAATAAAGTATATTTTGAGTCGCTCTATGTAAAATCTGCGTGCAGCGTCGCGCCGCGTCGCGTCTCGGTGTGAATTGACGCTTACGCGCGACAAAACCTAGGTACGTTGCTTCATGTGTCATCGTTTGTACGAGTTTTCAATAGTTTTTTGTCGCTCGAACACGCACGACACTGCACGTATGAACACAGCGTTGCCAGAAAAACTAAGCTGAAAATACGCAAGTCTGAAAACCCTCCTAACTGTTGAAAATATTAATTCATCATCATGATGTATATTTTTCACAGATTAGTTATCTATCAGCTATCTACTATGTCTGGGATATCTATGAATACGGATAACAATATGTGAAGAACTTATACTTTAACTATATCTATACTATATGTTGTTTCGCTTACTAGAAATTGAATTTGGTCATTAGCCCCATAAAAATAATGTCAACTTACTATCTCTAGTAACCGCTACTAATTATTTCTTACTCATCTACGATTTTTTAGGGTTACGTACCCAAAGGGTAAAACGGGACCCTATTACGAAGGCTACGTTGTCTGTCTGTCTGAAAACTTATAACACTACTCTTTTTGCGTCGGGGGTTAAAAATAGATACAACATTACCACCGAAAATCTAACATTGAGCGTGGTCCGACACGCACTTGGCCGGTTTTTGTTACTCTTAACGAAATACGGAAGCAAGGACAGTCGTATATGTCTTTAGTATCATGAAATGTCACTGGTATATTAATAACAATAGGTACGTATTACATAGCATATCTATTTCTTGGTAGCCAGACAAAGACATTGGTTTATTAAGTGTAGGCGAATAGATCAAGTAAATCTAGATTGAATATTCAAGGTTAGATACGTTTATATTCCTAGATCCATTACGTTCTAATAGCCTCCTATGACGATAGACCCGGTAAATAAGTTCATTCTCAGACATATCTAAGTGATCTATATTTTTTACAGATTATTTTACTTATTAGTACTTTTTTTTTAGTTTATCTTTTCCAACTATGTTGGGGTCGACTATCAGTGTAACTAGATGCAGCTGAGTACCAGTGTGCCACATGGAGCGACTGCCTATATGACCTTATCAACCCAGTTATCTAGACAGCCGATATATGGCGATAAGACTGGTTGTCAGACTTTCTGGTTTTAAACTACCCGTAACGACTGCCAAAAATGTTCAAATGACAGTTTAACGTGCCTTCCGAAACACGGTTTTTATTATTTTACTCTCATACTACTTTTGTGATTCTACATGATCTTCGCATGCTATTATTCTGTGTATACATAAAACTGTAATTCTATTTTTAAAAAGAGTAACCATGGAGTTTCTTGCCCGTTCTTCTCCATAGGAAGCTACTTTTGGAATGGGCAATTAGAATCAACTCTAGTTATATTTTTTTGACATTCATAAGTGCTTGTAAAGGCCTAAATGAAATAAATGATTTGACTTTGACTTTGACGGTGGAACTTTTAATGATATAGATGATCAAATTCAGTCTTTTTTATCTGAGTGAAAAGAAACCTTTTTTGCTTAGGAGGCTTATTATAATGTAGGGTCTTAAATAGGCCTATTATGTGAACGTTACCGCACAACCGAAATACCGTCATATTTGATACCATATTGCATTCATTAATTTAGTAAATTGGGCCATGACTTTGGCAAGTCACGATCACAAATAGTTTTAAACTTTCTAGATTGGTCTTATAATTTGTCTGTCTGAGTAGTTATTGATGATACGGTGAAAGTTTCATCGTTTTAGGGATGGTGTACACGCAAATTTTTGATGTGCGAAAACAAACGCGCTCGTGAACGCTAGTTTTGTTTTAAATAATTTATCTTTCAGCTCAATGGCAAATTGTTGAGGACTCCTCAAAATTTTGTAACCCGTAAAAATTTGTCCAAAGTCAAAAAGTTGGTAAATTACTTTGTTCACTTTTTTGTTTCATCAAATTTGACCCATAAGTACAGACAACAGCAGATCACGGTACCTGAATCTGTATAATTTTACCAGTCAGACATTAACCTATCTCAATTGTGGTAAGGTTGAAAATCTATTGCAGTTTGACAGATTGTGGTAACTTGATGTGCTGTTGTCTGTACTTTGACGTAACTCTATTTATATCCCACAAAATTTATAGCTAAAATCTTAATACACTATGTAACTAAATTTTTTTGAATACTTTTTAATCTCACACTACATTTTAATAAATTGATAAACTCGCCATTAAATAGAGACGTTATGGATATTGCATTATACATTTCAAATTAATTTGTTGATACCAAAAGAAGTTTTTATTTTAATAAAGTTATTTCAATGTAAATAAGTGATGTTTAGTTTGCATGGTTGATAACATCGTGCCGTGTATAAAGAGCCTTAAAATTATACTCTTACGATTATGTCACAAACTTCATTAAGAAACAGGATCTATACAATTAATTCAAAATCATTAATTGACAGCAACAGGAAAGATCAGTGGCAAAATTAATTCAGTTTAATAAGTATACCACTAGACCCACTCACCAACACGCATGCGCAGCGCGGTGAGTATGGGCAAATCCCCCCAGCGCGCGGGGAGGGAGCAGTGGACATTTTTAGCTAAGACCTCTAAGGCAAGAAGGAGTGAGGATCTGTTTAGGCCTTTGGGGCCAGGTTTTAGGGAAGACCTAAATATGTCTAGGTCCTAGGGCCAATCCAGCCAGTATTTAAGATCTTAAAATATTATACATGCGAAAGTTTGTAAGGATGTATGTTTGTTATTTTTTCACGTGAAAACTAATTGATGGATTTTGATTAAACTTGGCATTAACTAAGATAGCTTAGATATTAGAATAACCCACAGGTTTCTATCTATCGGCGGCATAAACTATATTGCCAAACAGTAATGAACACATAAGTCAACAAAATCCATTTATTAGTTATTGAGTTTATAACAAGACAAACATGGTAAAAGATTTTGTTAAACGACTTCTGGCTGTCAGTTTCGAAGATGTCTAAACAAATAAGTTCCCGGAATCACGCTACAACGAACTGTAGGCTTGATGCAATATCTTCATTTTGGGCACATCCCGGGAGTCATAATTGGCTAATATGTCGTCACGGATAGACAGATAGTATGAACATTTGCATATGTCGTGGGGGCATAGTAATTAAATCACCTGCCTCTGGGTTTGATCCCAGGACCAGCAATTACTAATGTAAGTGAACACCAATAAGTAAACACCAATGGCTAATTGAAAGGTGAAGGAAAACATTTCGAGGAAACCTGGACTGTAAAATCTGAGATAACGAACCCGCATTGAGCAAGCGTGTTGATTAACACTCAAGCCTTCTCTATGCCCAGTCATGGGACAGCAAAATGGCTGCTGATAATGGATTGCCCTAGGACCTATTTTATATTTTATCTATTTTCTTTGGGCAGGAGAAGAAATCTCGGCTGTTTTGTGAATTTTAAGCCTATATTATAATTCATTAAAATTCACAAAACAGCCGTGAATTATATAAAAACATCAATTTTGCTGAGTTTTGCATAAAAAACGTTTATCACATAACATTTATTTAAATCAGAAACTTTATTTATATCTGTTGTTGATGCAAATTAACGTTTGATGCATTTTAAACATCACTTTCGCTTAAGGATCGCTGATTCACTACATAAACAAAGTATGTATGTGCGTTTGTTCGGATTAAACTCAAGAACTACTGAAAGGATTTGTATACCGCATCAACCAATAGATATAAAGTATAAAGGGATTTGTGAAGGGTTTAGGTACCTCTATGATTTATACCCAGGCGATGCCGGGGCTAGTCACTATTCTTCTATATGTAATGAAGAGGATTTTTTTGTTTGTTTGTGTGTACAGTAAACGATCCAAAACTACTGAATCGATTTAAAAAAACAACGATAAGAAACTATACTATTCCCGATTGATATAGGCTATATTTTATTAGGGTACGGGCGTTCCATGGAACGCGAGTAAAGCAGCGGGAAACACCTAGTTATTATTTAAAACTAATATAAATTGGTATTCCCACTTAATTGCGATTAACTTTTGACCCATAATTAATCAACAGAATAGTTTGTTTTAATAGAATAGGCTTAAGTATAATCAATCTACGTCTAACTATAATGTCAATTTCAATTAGTTTTATGTCATTATGGATTCAATTAAAACAATGACAAGATTGACACTAAATAAAAAAAAAGCAATAAGTTCAGTAATATTATGTGAAAAACTATTTGATAGGCCACACCAATGATAATCCACAGATCAAAAGTTTAAGCAAGGTCTGGTGCGGTCGTATCATAGATGAGTAACATCTATATCATAACGAGTAACTTCGTGTTTCGGAAGGCACGTAAAAAAAACCGACCCCAATATAGTTGGGAAAAGGCTAGACATATGATGGCACATCAACCTACCTCAATCTATCAAATTTCTTCAATAGATCTTCAACCTAATCACGTAATAGTGGACGGTTAATGTTCGATTGGTATAATTTGACAGATTCGGGTAGGATGACCTGCGGCCGTCTTTACGTATACCTATCTTTGGCAGTCTTGGCTAGTCAAAAGTCAGAAACTCTTTCGAAAGCAGAAAATCTTACTAAGAATTATCGGGTTGCCTAGTTAACTTGAGGTCATATAGGTAGTCGGTACATATGACACACTATAGGTACCAATTTCCAGTTATGATGAGTTCCCTGACAGTTCTAATTTCTCCATCACACGCATACTGCTTTAGAGCTATAAAACATGAACCAACTAAAAAAAGTTATGTTAAAATATTGTCTCTTTGTTAATTATCCAGTAAACTATATTTTTTCATATTTTAAATATACTAAAAAAATATTAATGGTTAATAAATTAAATAATCGATGCTAAAAAATTATGAGTTTAAAGAATGTCAGAAATGTCAGATGCATGAAACTGATTGTGACTTGCGTCAATAGAGATTGATGCAAGTTACTAAATCGATAAAAAAATCGATGTAGAGTAGTGGCCATATAAAATTTAAAATTGCTATTCCATTTTCTTTGCCAACCGATTCGATATTATAAAATAATCTATTAAGTTTCGTTAAGTTACATCACTATAACTATCAGTTATGAACTGCCAGGGAACTCATGCTAAAATAAAAGCACTATAGTACTCAGCCGCATCCGATTAGACTGAAAGACAACCCCTATATACCTAGTAAGGAAAAAGCTAGGCAGATGATGATACAAATCTTCAAACACAGTGGAAAATTTTATCCTCATTTTTGAAGATTCGCGTTCAATACTTAAGTTATCTTGTATGCGTGAACCATCGGATTGCCAACCGGTTTGGAGATTGCTTAACTTACGCGATCTGCGTACAAAATTGACTTACTGTCGACCCACTTGGTTAAAATCTTAAGTAAAGTGGGCTCACTCACATGATGTTTCATTTCCTTGAACTTTTGGCAATAGATTTAATAATGTAAACTTAATTCATTGTAAAATTATATAAATCGGAACACCTTTTCACACACGGTCGGTTAGCCCCATGGCAAGCTAATAATTTACTTTATGAGTGCTACTAAAACAACCGATAAACCATATATACTTACATACGTATTTTTATAAATAGTTACATGTTATAACACCTAGACTACAACCCATAAACATGCTGATTACACAAATGTTGAAACCGGGAATCGAATCCGGGACCAGTTCGGCAGTCCGGTATGGTAACCATTGCGCCAACAAGATCGTCTATTGTAATGGGATTGACTATCTGTGTACAAAATCCCTTATAAATTGGTTTAGTACTTTTACCGCGAAAGCGCGACAGACAGACAGATAGAGTTACCTACTGCTTAAGTGTTGTAGTAAGGAGTTTCATACAACAAAATACTGTAAGTAATTTTCGAGTTGATAAATAGTTACAATTCCATTGACATAATTCCAGTGACTTTTCCATACTTTTTCATCTTCTATCCACTCTAAATATGCTGACCATGCAAAATACGCGCATAAAATATAAACAGACCTCCATATTAAACGTACCGTGACATTCATTCATTCGTTCAATCAATTGCTTCACTCATTCATACCATTCGTTGACCCGTTTAGGATTTCGACAAACTATTGATGCAGTTTTTATTATTCTGTAGGTATTATTCTATTGTTTTAATTGTACAATGGTTAGTGAACTTTTTGGCAGCCAAATGACAGTTTCGCAGGTTTCAGATAAAGTTCTAGATAGTTATCTGACAGATAGTGCCATAGAAATGTTTTTAATTTTAACTACTTTTATTGACTACTAGCTTCTGCCAGCAACTTCGTACGCGGATCATGTCGCTTATGCCAGCGACAATGCGTTTCCCCAACATTTCCCTTCACTGCTCTGCTTCTATTGATTGTAGCGTGATGAAAAGTACACTATAACCTGCTCAGAAGTATGAGTAATAATTGTACCAAGTTTCATTAAAACCCGCCCAGTAGTTTTATAGATATTTTAGATATAATATAGATATAGATAGATGACTACTTCTATTGCAGTAAGTATTAAAATTTGTCAGCTATATAGAACTTTACTTGAAACCTGCATAACTGCAGTAAGATAAGCTTTTTTGCCACGAAAATGTATATAGTAAATTGATATCCCACCAAAAACATTCTGTAAAAAACTAGCCAATTCTCGCTGAAGCTGTTTGTTTATCTCTAAAAAGTAATGAAATCTAGACAAAGTCGTGCTGAGTCTAAGGATTCTTACTGCGGTTTCTTTACTATTATTATAGTTAATACTATATGACTGGCCGTTGATCATTCTTTAAACGTTAGTGAGTACAAGTCAACGGCCAGTCATATAGCATTAACTATAATAGTAAAGAAATCTCCGTAAGAATCCTTAGACTCAGCACGACTTTGTCTAGATTTCATTACTTTTTAGAGATAAACAAGCAGCTTCAGCGAGAATTGGCTAGTTTTTTACAGAATGTTTTTGGTGGGATATCAATTTACTATATACATTTTCGTGGCAAAAAAGCTTATCTTACTGCAGTTATGCAGGTTTCAAGTAAAGTTCTATATAGCTGACAAATTTTAATACTTACTGCAATAGAAGTAGTCATCTATCTATATCTATATTATATCTAAAATATCTATAAAACTACTGGGCGGGTTTTAATGAAACTTGGTACAATTATTACTCATACTTCTGAGCAGGTTATAGTGTACTTTTCATCACGCTACAATCAATAGAAGCAGAGCAGTGAAGGGAAATGTTGGGGAAACGCATTGTCGCTGGCATAAGCGACATGATCCGCGTACGAAGTTGCTGGCAGAAGCTAGTAGTCAATAAAAGTAGTTAAAATTAAAAACATTTCTATGGCACTATCTGTCAGATAACTATCTAGAACTTTATCTGAAACCTGCGAAACTGTCATTTGGCTGCCAAAAAGTTCACTAACCATTGTACAATTAAAACAATAGAATAATACCTACAGAATAATAAAAACTGCATCAATAGTTTGTCGAAATCCTAAACGGGTCAACGAATGGTATGAATGAGTGAAGCAATTGATTGAACGAATGAATGAATGTCACGGTACGTTTAATATGGAGGTCTGTTTATATTTTATGCGCGTATTTTGCATGGTCAGCATATTTAGAGTGGATAGAAGATGAAAAAGTATGGAAAAGTCACTGGAATTATGTCAATGGAATTGTAACTATTTATCAACTCGAAAATTACTTACAGTATTTTGTTGTATGAAACTCCTTACTACAACACTTAAGCAGTAGGTAACTCTATCTGTCTGTCTGTCGCGCTTTCGCGGTAAAAGTACTAAACCAATTTATAAGGGATTTTGTACACAGATAGTCAATCCCATTACAATAGACGATCTTGTTGGCGCAATGGTTACCATACCGGACTGCCGAACTGGTCCCGGATTCGATTCCCGGTTTCAACATTTGTGTAATCAGCATGTTTATGGGTTGTAGTCTAGGTGTTATAACATGTAACTATTTATAAAAATACGTATGTAAGTATATATGGTTTATCGGTTGTTTTAGTAGCACTCATAAAGTAAATTATTAGCTTGCCATGGGGCTAACCGACCGTGTGTGAAAAGGTGTTCCGATTTATATAATTTTACAATGAATTAAGTTTACATTATTAAATCTATTGCCAAAAGTTCAAGGAAATGAAACATCATGTGAGTGAGCCCACTTTACTTAAGATTTTAACCAAGTGGGTCGACAGTAAGTCAATTTTGTACGCAGATCGCGTAAGTTAAGCAATCTCCAAACCGGTTGGCAATCCGATGGTTCACGCATACAAGATAACTTAAGTATTGAACGCGAATCTTCAAAAATGAGGATAAAATTTTCCACTGTGTTTGAAGATTTGTATCATCATCTGCCTAGCTTTTTCCTTACTAGGTATATAGGGGTTGTCTTTCAGTCTAATCGGATGCGGCTGAGTACTATAGTGCTTTTATTTTAGCATGAGTTCCCTGGCAGTTCATAACTGATAGTTATAGTGATGTAACTTAACGAAACTTAATAGATTATTTTATAATATCGAATCGGTTGGCAAAGAAAATGGAATAGCAATTTTAAATTTTATATGGCCACTACTCTACATCGATTTTTTTATCGATTTAGTAACTTGCATCAATCTCTATTGACGCAAGTCACAATCAGTTTCATGCATCTGACATTTCTGACATTCTTTAAACTCATAATTTTTTAGCATCGATTATTTAATTTATTAACCATTAATATTTTTTTAGTATATTTAAAATATGAAAAAATATAGTTTACTGGATAATTAACAAAGAGACAATATTTTAACATAACTTTTTTTAGTTGGTTCATGTTTTATAGCTCTAAAGCAGTATGCGTGTGATGGAGAAATTAGAACTGTCAGGGAACTCATCATAACTGGAAATTGGTACCTATAGTGTGTCATATGTACCGACTACCTATATGACCTCAAGTTAACTAGGCAACCCGATAATTCTTAGTAAGATTTTCTGCTTTCGAAAGAGTTTCTGACTTTTGACTAGCCAAGANGTTGTCAAATATAGAGGGAAGAGAGCTCGGAGCTGAGTATTGATGTTTTATCTTACTGAAGGCGAGTGAACTATACTTGTGTGTGTTTTACAGACACCACATTAAGTTACCACAATCTGTCAAATTTCTGCAATAGATTTTCAACCTTATCACCATAGTGGAAGGTTAATGTTTGATTAGTAAAATTTGACAGATTCGGGTACTGTGATCTGCTGTTGTATGCGTTTAGTAAGTGTTTGTTATCCCTTTCAATTTATAGGTACACAAACTGTACCTACCTGACTGTATGGACATGGACACTATTTTTATCCTGGTGTTTTTCCCACAGATTTCGATTAAGATCACACTAAACAGTTAGTCTATACTAATAAAAGAGGAAACATGTGTTTGTTTGTTGGCACCCCAAAGGCTCTGAAACTACTGAACCGATTTTAAAAATTCTTTCACTGTGAGAACCTGATTGTTCCCGAGTAACACATGCTATATTTTATCCTGGTACGGAAAGAAGTTCCCCCTGAAGCGGGTGAAACCGCGGGAAAACAGCTAGTGTATGAATAAACTCAATAAACAGTTACGCAGATTTCAAAATCGTCACAAATTCTATGCGCTCACGCATCGGCGACCATATTTCGGAATACGGACTAATTTTCTACGTCATTTCCTGCAATTCAATAAATCTATAGTATGTAGGTAAGTAGTACAGACGACAGCAGGTCAACCGACCCGAATCTGTCAAATTTTACCAATCAAACATTAACCTTCCACTGTTGTGATACTGCCTTGTTGGTCCAGTGGTGCATAGCTGACTGCTGTGCACGAGGTCTCGGGTTCGATTCCCGGATCGGGCCGAAACCGCTTTGTTGGTTTTAGAAACTTTCACAAACCAGCCCGGAGTTGGAAGTTGATAAAGATAAAGATAAAAAGTCGTTTATTCAAAGTAGGCTGAAAATCAGCACTTTTTGAAGGTCAATTTTACAAAAAGACAACCCCCAAAACGCCCGCCCTTCACCACTTCCTATGTGTTTTGGCTGGGAAGAAGAAGTGGTGGAACAAACTCCCCAGCAACACAATTCTGTCTGTATGGTTTGAAGAACCGCTTTTATACAAAAAAGATAAATTAATACATGAAGTATGCTATTTAATTAGATATTTACCCATGTTGGCTAGCACAACCCTTTATACCCATACCTATACCTACACCTATATTGGTTGGTTATTGATACACCCGTGCATCGGAGAGCACGTTAATATCAGTCCTGCGCCTGATCTCTCTCCTGTCGTGTCGGATTGCCGTCCCATCGGGTTATGAGAGTGAGGGAATAGGGAGTGCACCTGTGTCTGCGCAAACGCTTGTGCACTATAATATGTCCTGCGCAGCTGGCTGATGTCCTTACATGAGAACAGCCCCCGTGGCCGGCAATCGGCTAGGACGTCATTATTGTGATAAGGTTGAAAATATATTGATGTGCTGTTGTCTGTAGATAGGTATATGACGCAATTTATAGTACGGGGTCTCTTTATTTACAATAACCTGAAACTATGTTTTCATAAGCCATGGTCGTGAGATTTATATTGTTCTGTACAATTGATCAATATTTTTCTATAGTATTATATAATATCTATAAGATGATCGGACTAGTTTCCGCCAGCATTTTCCCGCGTCCCGTGAGAATTATTCCGCGCATCCGGATAAAAATTTGCCTATATTTTTGTTGATAAATGGGCTATGTAACACTGAATCAATTTTTTGAATCGGTTTAGTAGTTTTTGAGTTAAGTGCATTTCAGCAAATAAATAAATCTTTTCAGGTTTGTACATACCTAATTAGTTTAAAGTAAAAGTTACAAAAAAATATTTATAAACTGATATAAAGAATTGTGGCTTATCTATTACTACGCCAAAAAAATATTCATGGTAGTCGTGGTGGCCTAGCAAAAAGCATCAGCCTCTCAAGTATGAGTGTGTGGGTTCGATTCCAGGTCAGGCAAGTACCAATGCAACTTTTATAAGTAACAATCGTGAACACTGCAACTAATCAATGATATGGACCGACTTGTAAATCAACTATTTAGAGTGAACTAATCTTGTATAACGCTAAGCCGTGTTTAGCATACATTTACATAGCACGCCTAATTATAGTATTAGTGTTAATAGAACAATATGGGAGCTTGATTTATTATCCGCCAATTTCTATAACGTCTCCTCGTTCGAACTGCCTTGTTAGTCTAGTTATCGCATAGCCGACTGCTCTGCACGAGGTCTCGGGTTCAATTCCCGGGTCNTACACATATAACTAACTAGCTAAAGTTTAAACCTTCGTCATTTATTAGCAACCATTAGTTAAACGATGACGGCTCTGCCCCAGTTAACTGGGGTTTCTAAATAACTACAAGAACAATGCCTTACGGTGTTATGAAGTTAGGGTAACCAAATATCGGTTTTCGCAGGATTACACATTGCCAGTGGCGTAGCTACGAAGGGGCTAGCCGGGGCAGTGCCCCGGGGCCCCCAGGCTTAGGGGGGCCCTCAAATGAACCTGAGGAACCCCATGAACTTTTCAAAGTTATTCTCATTTTACAATCAATAATAAAGACAGGTTGCAACTCGACTTTCCAAACATTTCGCGCTCGTCTTTTTAATTAAAAAACTAAACAAAAAGCTGGCTCTGTTCGCGCATGTTATATATCGCTTTCCTATTTTCCTTAAGGGGGCCTCATTTTTCTCTTTGCCCCGGGGCCCGTGGTTACCTAGCTACGCCACTGCACACTGCAGACTAAATAGTCAGCCGATAGTTAGCCTTATAAAGTTTTTTGTTGGTCTGATACCGGTCGGATACCTGATAGTTGTAATGTGCGCACTACCATTCATCTACATACTGATTTATGAGCCCTATCAAATTATCGCCCGGCTAAAAGTTTGCAGTGGCCTTTGTATTGTTCTTTGCCTAAACGCGACAATCTCAGAAACTACTTATTTATTTATAACCTACTAGCTTCTGCAAACGGCTTCGCCCGCGTAAAACTTAAAGTCTGTTTTTCTCGTTCCCGTGGTAACTTCGGGAAATCCTTTCTTATCTCGCGTGAGACTCTTAAGATGAACCTCTGTGCAAAATTTAGCTTTATAGGTTCACGGATTTGGGCCCTGTGGTTATGAGTCAGTGAATGAGTCGGGAATTTGATTTCAAAAGAAGATTTATCGAAGAAGGCTATAGACGCAGTTGCAACTGCTGGCGAAAGTTAGTGGAATAAAAAAATAATAAAATAGGACAAGTATGGTCACCCCACCTATATTGTTCTACTCTTGCAAGGAACTATTGTCTCTGATTATCATCGTGTTGCAAGCACCATGAAGTTATTACTTAATAGTTTATCTTTACGCCTTTATTCATTTACAGGTTAAAAGATAATTATGTAAAATTAACCATGGCTAAGCATATCTATAGGGGAATCACCATCAACTGATAGAACGTGTATACATGAAACGAGTGCCTATCAAACCTCCTAAACCCAGTTACTTGGGTCACAAGAGCCCCTTGGTAAAAGTGGTTGTCAGACTTTCCGGCTTCTGGCTACCCGTAACGACTGCCAAAGATGTTCAAATCACAGCCGGGACCCACCAATTTATCGTGCCTTCCGAATAGCTCCGAAACACGGAGGAACTTATCATAATATCAAGATTGTCACTCATCCACGGACCGGCCAATGATCGATCGATCCGTGCGGCAGTTAGACATGATAATATTTTTTTAGAAATTTAATTTTCTAATGCGCAAATGTCCTTTATTTAGAACAAAACTATATTAACTTTTTATCTTTCTAGTTTTATTTTTGTTTTTTCCATATTAGGACCATAAAAATCATGGTAACTATAACATAATCGACCATTAGTAAACTGATTTACTTTCCATGGCTCTCGCGACGGTAAGTTTCCATGTTACATAAGACAAACCAGTTATACCTGTCTGGGTGTTACAACGAGAATATGTGTCACCAATGACTAATGAACACTAGCTTATGCCTGTGGTTTTACTCGCGTCCTTATTATATTAGGTGCAGGTTAAATTAGTCAGTTCTAGTAAATTTTTTGGCGCTTGAAGTCAGCCAGTAATTTTGTTTCAAACATTTTGACGGTCCTGAATTAAGGCATATTATTTAAATCCTTGTTGGTCTAGTGGTCATAAGCACGACTGCCGTGCATGGAATCTTGAGTTCCATTCCTGGGTCGGGTTTTTAAATAATTTCTCAAAGCCACCCAGTCTGGAAGTTGTTGATGCACGGGTGCTTCATATTTTAGTTCTATGTCGCGCCGTCAACATCGTTGAAGCGCTGTGATCGCGCACTTATAGATGTTGCAAGGATGATTTCTTGGTTGTAGGTAAATATGTTTTGCGTTAGAGAATCACCCCCCAGATAGCTATCTAGAACTTTATCTGGAACCTGTGAAACTGGGGCTAAATGTTCAAAAACCTATATTTTTAATGTTACTCGATTCGGCCTCTCACTGAACCTTAAAATAAACCAATTGTTACTGAAACCAATTGTGTTTTATACAATACAAATAACGCAAAAAGTCATTGTACTTTAAAAAGCACGGAAATCAAATAAAATGACGTGTCCTAATGTATTTTGCGTTTTACGCAGTAGGTTTTTTTGGTGCATTGTTCCTTATTAATAATAATCTGTGTCCGCTGATCAACCTACCTACCCGAATCCGTTAAAGACCAATCGAACATTAATCTTCCACTATTGTGATAAGGTTTAAAATCTAATGACAGATTGCAGATGCTTAACCTCGAATTTCAATAACCAAACGAGACTTTAGTTACAAAATAACCCTGTTAGTAACTCACCATCTGCCTACTAGGCTAGTCCTAAGACTATGTTGGATCGACTTCCAGTCTAACCGGGAGTAGCAATCCAGTTACCCGGACAACCCGATACCCATTGGTAAGACTGAATGTCAGACTTTCTGGTTTTTGACTACCCGTAACGACTGCCAAAGACGGTCAAATGACAGCCGGGACCCACCAGTTTATAGTGCCTTCCGACACACGGAAGAACTCGTCATGACAAGATGGTCACCCATGTACGGACCGACCGCACCAAGCGCTGCTTAACCTTATGATCGATTGATCCACGCGGCTTTGACTTAGCCACAAGTTCTTCAAGTCTGTTACTAACTATCATCATCTGCCTAGCCTTTTCCCAACTACGTTGGGGTCGACTTCCAGTCTAAACGGATGCAGCTGAGAATCAGTGTTTTATATGGAGCGACTGCCTGTCTGACCTCCACAACCCGGTTACCCGGGGAACCTGGCACCCCTTGTTAAGACTGGTTGTCAGCTTTCCTGGTTTGATACCCGTAACGACTGCCAAAGATGGTCCAGCCGGGACCCACCAGTTTATCGTGCCTTCCGAAACACGGCAGAACTCGTTATGACAAGATGGTCACCCATCCACGGACTGCGCCAAACGTTATGAGCGATTGATCCACGCAGCTTTAACTTAGCCACGAGCTCTTGAAGCCTGTTAGTAACTATCAGTTTAATTAATTATACACACGTAACCGTATTGTAATCATTCAGTTAACAGCTCATTGAATGAGTATGGACCGGAATGAGTGAAAGTGAATGTGATGCGCATGAGATGGATTAGATATAGATACCACTGTTTAACTACGGGTTTACTCGCGTCCTTATAGCCAACGGTGTGTAGAAAAACATCACTACATATCTATACTAATCTAATAAAGAGGAAAGGTTTTTTTGTTTGTTTGTTTGTTAAAGGCTCCAAAACTGCGGATCCGATTTGAAAAATTATTTCACTTTTGGAAAGAGAAGAAGTTCCCCCGGGAAGCAGGTGAAACCGCGGGAAAACAGCTACTTAGTTGTTCACTCGTGTCTCGTGGGAACAACTTCGCAAATCTGGATAAAAAGTACTATTTAGCTGTTAGCCATCCTCGATAAATGGGCTACTTATCTAACACTGAAAGGATTCTTCAAATCGAACCAGTGGTTCTTGAAAGCAAACAAACAAACTCTTCAGCTTTATAATATTATTATAGATACCTAATAAATTCTACAATTAGCACCTAGGTCTTAGGTATTAACAAATAGTTCCCACAGTGCAATATTTTTTAATATCTTCTCTCACGCTTAGACAATTCTCATTATGTTGTAATGTTTAAAAAAACGTTCTATAGTTAGGAAATACTTCAGTCTAGAATTCTAGATTATTTTAGATACTTACTCTATACAAATCAAAGTCCTGACTCATTCACTGACTCATCAACGCATTGCCCAAACCCGTGAACCTATAAAGCTGAAATTTTGCACAGAGGTTCATCTTAAGACTCTCACGCGAGATAAGAAAGGATTTCCCAAAATTCCCACGGGGACACACAAATGTATCTCCTGGTCTACTCGCTCTAGCAAGCAGTAACAAATTGCGTGCGAACATTTCTAATATGGCCGCGGAACTGAAAAATTTGTCCGCGAACACAGGGCAAACGTATAAAAACTTTTTTTTTAAGGTTCCGTTCCCAAAAGGATATAACGCTATCCGTCTGTTCGTTTGTCTGTCACGGGGCTGTATCTCATGAACTGTGATAGTTAGATAGTAGTTTTCACAGAAATATATTTTTGTTGCCGCCATATTTTTTCACAGGACTCCCAAACAAAAAACATGGTACGGAACCCTTCGTGCATGAGCTCTTCTAGCACTTGACCGGTTTTATAGTGTAAATGCACTCTTGCAATCGATACAGTCTTTAATTACGATAGCAAAAAAAGCATTATATTACACTCACTATTGTGAAATGCAATGCATCAAATACAATTTATTAGCAATATATCTTATTGATATCCGTTATCCAATAGTTATGTGCAATAATTATTACAACAGTCCTAAAAAATCGGTAAGAAAACACATAATTAAAGTTATACTAGCTTCTGCCAGCGGATTCAACTGCTTCATGAGGGAACCATTTTTCGCTCCTGGATTAAAAATAGCCTATATTTTATTTTGATATGTAACCTATATTATTGCCCAATTTCATCGACATCTAGTCGATATTTTTTGCAAAGAACATCATCATCTTCCTGCCCTTAACCCAATTTATTAGTAGTTGGTGCAGCATGTTTTCTTCTTCCATTCTCTTCTATCTGCCGTCATCTCACAAGTAACATTCTTCCTACATGTTTTACAAAAAAACATCCATACATACATTCATATACAAACTTTACTAATATAATCCTACGCGAAAGTCATAACACACTCAACATATTATGTTACATTTCAAAAATTTCTTTCTGAATGGTCACCCATCCACAGAATGACCGCAGCTACCGTTGCTTAACCTTTCCCAATTCATTTACAGTGTAAGTCAGTTACAACTACTTATACTAAAAAAATTACCACATAAATAATATGGTTTAAAAACATAATTATAGGAAACTTCGGTGAGTTTATGTACTGATAGTCATAATTAACTTACTTTATATGTATGTAACATAGATAATTATCTATTAACATAGTCGAAATTACATCAGGGTATGAGTTTCATAGAATGAAGTAAATATTTACGACATATAAATACAACTAGCTTCTGCAGTGTTACCCGCTTACCATGGGACAATTTTGCGCACCCGGATAAATGGGTCATCTAACACCATAAACAAACAAACTTTTCAGTTTAACGTTGGTTTTCTATACTAATATTATAAAGAGGGAAACTTTGTTTGTTTGTTTGTTTGGTTGTAATGAGTAGGCTCAAAAACTACTGGACCGATTTTAAAAATTCTTTCACCATTCGAAAGCTACATTATCCACGACTGACATAGGCTATATTTTATCCGGGTACGGGCAGTAATTCCCACGGGATGCGAGTGAAACCGCGGGAAAACGGCTAGTAAAACATAAAATCCAAAATGCTACTTATTTAAATCTGACTCAGGACACAAATCATTAGATGACCCCTCCCACTGTGAGTGCAGCGTGAGGGAGTGTCAGACTTTTACTGACTAAAACCCACCGTGTTTCTTCTGGACCAGGGCCGCGGTAACTCGCGCGGACAATCCCGCAGCCCCGGCAGGCTCTGAGGGGCCCCACTGAACAGCCGGGAACCTCAATTTTACGTGCCTTCCGAAACTAAAGACCAGGTGATCTATTATCAAGAATTGCTGTCATAAAAAATGTTCATACAATGGTATCAAACATATAATTTGCTACGTTCTTGAAGGTGACAAAAAGCAATAAAAAGTTGAGTTTTTGTGCACATATTTAAATAAGTAGACCTTTGTAAGAGCAGTTGAATTATACGGACAAATAAAACGCATAGATCCGCAAAGAGGATTTTATTTAATGTACTTATATCTTTAAAATCTTGCCCTAATTGCCAACCTCACCTGCCCGTGGTGCACCCTGCTGAACAACGGACGAGGCTCTGACGACCGACTGGTGGCGGTATAACCACCACACACCACCAAGTGGGGTATTAAATGCCTTGCTCGGCTATGGGCAGCATTTCGGAAGCTAAAAATATCCCACACTGCGTTCACCAACACACGTGCTCAACGCGGTGAGTATGGGCAAATCCCTCCAAGCTTGACGGAGACCTTTGTCCAACAGTGAAAATTTTAGGCTGTAACGACGATATTTAGCTTGCTTTAACGGTTCCCAGTGACCCGTGGGGACTACTTCCCGCAGCCGGATAAAAGTAGCCTCAAGACGCGGGTAGAGGGGCAAATCTATGAATGGATCTGTTATTTCACAATCTGTTCATTGGAAGAGGCGATTAAGTAGCGTAATAAACATCCATCTATACTATAATATTATAAAGCTGAAGAGTTTGTTTGTTTGTTTGTTTGTTTGAACGCGCTAATCTCAGGAACTACTGGTCCGATTTGAAAAATTCTTTCAGTGTTAGATAGCCCATTTATCGAGGAAGGCTTTAGGCTATATAACATCACGCTGCAACTATTAGGAGCGAAGAAATAAGGGAAAATGTGGAAAAAACGGGAAAGATTATTCATCCTTGAGGGCTTTCGTTGCGTGCGCTGCGAAAACGGTTCAAGATACCAAAAATATATGTATGAAAGAATTATTCCTCTTGAAATGAGCTAAAAAAATGTCCGCGACAGTATATGTCTATCTTTTAAGATTAACTCTCTAGAACCGTTTTTATGGTAATCTTTGGTGGAAATGAATGCATTATTTGTTAAGAGTTGTATCAAGTTAATAATATTAATCTTTATGCATAATTAATAGTAAATAATGTTGTTGATTAAGTATTTAATCTATACTAATATTATAAAGCTGAAGAGTTTGTTTGTTTGAACGCACTAATCTCAAGAACTACTGGTCAGATTTGAAAAATTCTTTCAGTATTGGATAGCTCATTTATCGAGGAAGGCTATAGCCTTTTTATCCTTGTGCGTCAAGTAGTCTTCTATCTTCTTCTTCTTCTATCTTCTTATTCTTCTATATAAATAAAACTCAAAGTCCTGACTGATTTACTGACTCAACATCGCACGGCCCAAACCCGTGAACCTATAGAGCTGATTTTTTTCACAGAGATTCATCTTAAGACTCTGACGCGTTTTAAGAAAGGATTTTTTGGAATTCGTGTCCTAAGGGGTTGAAATAGGGGTTGAAACTTTGTATGGCGAATGATTATTAATTACGAATTTCCACATGAAACTTGGTGAAGTTACTCCTTGAAATAAATAAGTAAACACGTGTTTCACGACTTTTTGAAATTGGTGTCCTAAGGGGTTGAAATAGGGGTTGAATCTTTGTTTGGGGAATGAATATTAATTACGAATTTCGACATGAAACTTTGTGAAGTTACTCCTTGAAATAAATAAGTAAACACGTGTTTCACCATTTTTTTTAAATTCCACCCCTAAGGGGATAAATAGGGGTTTGGTAGTTTGTATAGAAGGCTTATGATTTTTGAAGAAAGTGACATGAAATGTGGAATATAGGTTTCTCTTAGGGTGTAGACATCGCATCGCATTTTACTAAAATATAGGTACTCCTAGGGGATTGGTAGTAGGGGGTTGGTAGTTTGTATGAAAGTCCTATGTTTTTGATGTGTTTACCTGATGCAGAACCGCAACAGACGAGCTAAATTATAACAGTTATCCACGTGATGAAATTTTTCTGCTGAGATATTTAATTTGAAGATCTAGAACACCTTATGTGGAACTTCAAGAGCCCAGCTATACTATAACACGTGTAGGAATGATGTCTTAGCAAAAGTTGTTTAGTCTGGTGGGTTGACTTACAAAAATGAAAGTTCTGAATCGCCTAGCATATTCAGTCGCTACCGGGCTCTTAGAATACGACATCAGATGCTTCAGATCTTTGATTTTGACGACCCCGTTGTCGCTGGCATAAGCGACATGATCCGCGNAGACGAGCTAAATTATAACATTTATCCACGTGATGAAATTTTTCTGCTGAGATATTTAATTTGAAGATCTAGAACACCTTATGTGGAACTTCAAGAGCCCAGCTATACTATAACACGTGTAGGAATGATGTCTTAGCAAAAGTTGTTTAGTCTGGTGGGTTGACTTACAAAAATGAAAGTTCTGAATCGCCTAGCATATTCAGTCGCTACCGGGCTCTTAGAATACGACATCAGAATCTTTGATTTTGACGACCCCGTTGTCGCTGGCATAAGCGACATGATCCGCGTACGAAGTCGCGGGCAGAAGCTAGTAATTGTATATAATTTCTGATTGGTCACACCCAAGTTATAAATTGTTACAACAAAAGGTGACTGCAATGTTTTTTATATTTTTTTATTTATATACTGCTTCTTCTTAGTGGTTTCACTCAAGATCCAAGGGAACTTCTTCTTTTATCTTTTCTTTCTTTCTTTCTAAAGTACCAGGGACATATAAACTCTCGCATTTCTAATAAGTATTTCAAGCAAGAACTTATTTGTGTTAGGCCCATACGCCAGCTCATAAACCTACCTCAATCTGTCAAAGTTCTTCAATAGATTTTTTTAACAGTAGTTAATGTTCGATTAGTAAAATTTGACAGATTCGGGAAAACAGCCCTGCGATTCTCTAACTTACACATCATAGATGACAACAACAACGACCTCACAAATGACAAGCTTTTCGGTTTGAAGGACAAAATCGAAGGCGAAGTCGCCGTTATCGTCGAAGGCGAGGATGATTTTTCATACATTTGGAACCATATTTAACCCCCGACGAAAAAAGAGGGGTGTTATAAGTTTGACGTGTCTGTCTGTCTGTCCGTCTGTCTGTCTGTCTGTCTGTCTGTCAGTCTGTCTGTGGCATCATAACTCCTGAACGGATGCAGTGATTTCAATTTAGTTTTTTTTGTATTAAAGGTTACTTACGGGCGAGTGTTCTTAGACATGTTTGATCAAAATCGGTTAAGCCGTTGAAAAGTTGTGGGGGTAAAAGTGGGGAGATGAATCGAATGTCGGCAAATATCAAATATACTGATATCGAGTATATTATTGATGGGGTCTCAAATAGCTTTGTATATTAAAATACCTACTTGTACCGACCGACCCACCTACCTATAAAAAGAATGAAATAAAAATTAAATTAAAAATTTAAAAAACCCCCGACACAAAAACTTAATTTCCCTTTAAAAAGTAAAAAATAATAAAAAAATACGTCGCGTTGGGGGACCGCTCCTAAATAGATGGGCATGTCATTAAGTGTAAGTAAGAAATAATTAGGAGCGGTCCCCCAACGCGACGTATTTTTTTATTATTTTTTACTTTTTAAAGGGAAATTAAGTTTTTGTGTCGGGGGTTTTTTAAATTTTTAATTTAATTTTTATTTCATTCTTTTTATAGGTAGGTGGGTCGGTCGGTACAAGTAGGTATTTTAATATACAAAGCTATTTGAGACCCCATCAATAATATACTCGATATCAGTATACTTGATATTTGCCGACATTCGATTCATCTCCCCACTTTTACCCCCACAACTTTTAAACGGCTTTGATATCGAGTTATATTATTGATGGGTCTCAAATAGCTTTGTATATTAAAATACCTACTTGTACCGACCGACACCTACCTATTAAAAAGAATGAAATAAAAATTAAATTAAAATTTAAAAAACCCGACACAAAAACTTAATTTCCCTTTAAAAGTAAAAAATAATAAAAAAAATACGTCGCGTTGGGGGACCGCTCTAAATAGAATGGGCATGTCATTAAGTGTAAAGTAAGAAATAATTAGGA
>NWSH02000305.1:1503688-1526580 GCA_002382865.2 Heliothis virescens | reverse complement strand
GGCTGAGGGGACACGGCCACGGATAGCATACATGGGATCCAGAGCACAGGCCTCCGGACAGGGTCTTCCGCTCCCGGCGGTCGTGCGTTCGCGCAACGATGGACACAAGGAATAAATGGAAAGTGTCTATGCGCGCGTACATATGGTGCTACAGAGGGGGAAAAACCAAACTTGAACCGCTTACCTAGTCGGATGCTCTCTCTGTTCAGGGCTTGATACCAGCAGTTAACGTCTCGGCCGCAACGACTGGCGATCAGGTGCGCGTTTATCCGGCGTGACCATCAGGCTGGATAATGGCATGCCTTTGATATCGGCTTCGCTCTGAAATGCGGGGTAGCAGCTCATCTCCGAACCGCCACATCCTTGAGGCGCCGCACCAGTGGTGCCGCCTCGACCAACGACACAGTCGAACATGGAGCTGGATGAGGCTACTTTTCTGCAGGTTACCCAGTGCAATACTTATTGAGAAGTACTTTTTGGAAAGCCGCGATTGCTGAATACCGAACCATGCCACATGCGCAAAGACCACGGCTACCACATCTGCCCATGCACAGAAAAAAATCAAGGCGCTAATGGCTCTCTGGATCGCTGCTTTCTATTTTTCTTCGAAAGTAAGCGAAAAACCTTGCCGACACGCATTCAATCCTGTATTGTGGAGCTGTGCGCATGTCGCATACAAACGTTAAATTCTACCCAACGTTACAACTACCGACATAAAGCCGCACCAGCTTAAAACTTGCAATGCAGGATCCAGAGGGCGTATCGACGAGGGGCCAGAGTGCTCATTGGTAAGCTCACCTGCTTTAGGGAAGGCAAACACCCGCCCTTAGAGTGATGCGCTGTGAGACGTGCCTGGCTACTGATTTGATAGTCAATCCTAGTGAATATCTGGCGCGTGTCACAGAGCGTATGATTCCTAAAGCAGAATATTCTTGTGCCTTGGGGCGGGTCGATATCCGGAGGTATACAGCGCCGCATGGAAACGGTTACAACCTAAACGCGCCTTCAAAGAGATCAAAGGTGGTTTACAGAGCCTGGGAACGGCCCGATTGTGAGAGGCGCATGACGAATGGTGCCTACCGATCATAACGCAAATCAATGCTTTTTGGCGTGATTCTGGATCGATGTGCCCTGTCGTCCACGCCTGAGGGTGACTGGAGTGGTGCGACGTCCAGCGTTAGCGTCGCACATATCGCAGGGAAATGGAACCTTACACCATAACTACAGACGGATGTTAGTTGTGCCAGGTCCATTCCACACCGCCAAATTGGAAATCCCTGGGCCGGATGGACTGCACAATACTGGATAAAATGGTTTCGCCCAGGTTCGCATGCACGCTTGGCACTTCGCATTCAGGCGGCCTTAGAATCGGGATCGCTCCCAGGAGTTTTAACTAACAGGCATTACCCACCTTCTCTATAAATCAGGTAGTGGACCACGGAACCTAAGAATGTATAGACCAATAAACATGTTTACCAAACGGTCTATAAAATTTCTTACATTCTATTCTGAGAGCAAAAATGATATCCATCATGATGAGACACAATCTATTTATGTCATCTTCTCAGAATGGGATGTAAGAATGATAATAAATAAAATCACGGTCCGTGGTACCTAAAGGAGCTACTTCTCATAACATGACCATTAACCAGCAGGTTCGCCGGTCCCGTAAGAATCTGTCTACATGCTGATAGATTACAAAAAAAGCTTATGACTCCGTGCCTGTCATGCGTTGGCTCTTGAGGGTGCTGGAGTTGTATAAAATCGATGCAACTCTACCGCGCCTTCTTGAAATCATGCATGGCTGGCAATGGAAGACTGACTCAAATATCCAGGATGTGGGCAGCATCTGCGGGAACGGTGAAAACTAATTTAAGGATAGAAGCGGGTATATTCCAGGGCGACATCTTTGAAGTCCGTTGTGGTTTGTCTAGCCCTGAACCCTCTGAGCACTCTACGTAGAGGGATCAGGGCTGGGCTTTAAGTTGTGAGAAAGAGGTGCTGGTCAGGGTAATATCTCACCTCCTCTACAGGATGGATTGAAGGCTGTTGCCCACAACAGACTTGCAATGATGAGTTGCTGAAGATAACTTAAGTCTTCAGTTGAGGCATCAGAATGGAGTTTGGTGTGGACAGTTGCATTATGTTAGTTAGAGCGTGTAATTGATGGAGTCACTGGGACCCACTCACTGACTCCATAAACTTTTAGATCCTCTCCTCAACTGAACCTATAAGTACTTGAGTATGTCAAAGCGTTGGAATCAATGTGACTGACATGAAAGCAAGTCGTTGAAGGGAACGTTTCTTTGCCGCCTGAAAAAAAGTCTTTAATAGTCTTTTTATCGGTGGCATAAGGTGCGGGCCTTTAACGGGTGGGTTGCCGGTCTTGATGTACTTCTTTGGGCATACTCAAGTGGACTCAGACGGAACTAGGACGCCCTGGACAGAAAAGTCCCGCTACACTGTGACGCGTAAGAATGCATCAGTGCGTTCATCTGTAATGAGGTTGTATATCCACGGAAGTCGTGGAGGGCGAGCTTTTTAAATGCCAAAACCCTTCACAACCGTGAGGTGTGCAACCTCAGGATTTTTCTTTAAGGAACGTGGCGATTGCATCGAGACGTCGGTTGCCAGTAGACAAGGTCTAACCCCACTCCCCTGCAGGCGAGAACTGGCGCAAACCTGTTAATAATGGACACCAACGACCGGCAAGAGAGTATGCAGAGCAAAGTGGCTGCACGGACGCTTTTATCAGCCTTGCATGGGCCGATATAGACTTTAGCAGTCTGTGAAACCTGGCTACCACTTGGTATCTCTTGCGAGATGTCATTGGTACTTGCCTGACCTGGAATCGAACCCACACACTCATACTTGAGAGGTTGGTGCTTTACCCACTAGGCCACCATGACTTAGAAGAAGCACTTTCACAAAAAAAAATCAAGGTATCCCAAAAACATCTTTAGATGCAAACGTGACCCTGATTATCCCTTCCTAATATTATAAATGCGAAATTTTGTGAGAATGCATGTATGGATGTTTGTTAGTCTTTCACGCAAAAACTTCTAGACGGATTTGATGAAACTTGGCAATAATATAGCTTAATCAGAATAACATATAGGCTACTTCTTGTACGAGAAGTAGTTCCCTCGGAAAGCGGATGAAACCGCTGACGGAAGCTAGTGTCAATTATAAATAATCGACCACGAAGAGGATATCAACGCTAAATGAAATCCTAAATTCCAAAAAAAACGCCCGTTCTCACAAATCAAGTCTTCTTTCTGAGAAAAAAAATGGCACAATAAACTTCCCAGCAAAAAAATCATCAATCTATCAATCCTATAAGTATCAGCTTCGAGGAAAAAAACAACTCTTGGGAAAGTCCTAGTCATTAGATAATCGAATCGTATTCGATGACGAATCGATACTAATTCGCCTTGTGCTAAATGAGTCATAAAAAATCGACTATGTAATGGACACATCTTGTTTTTGTGACGAGGGACGGTATATTAGTCAATAATGACATTATTGCTAATTATATTTTCTGTAGTTCATTTACCTTTAAAGAAGGTGGGACGGGCAGTGGATGGATGTTGACTGCCCAAAACCAGGATGGTTGGCCCTCATTCTTCTTATCAGGTGAGGTGCAGGTTTTAATCACCTGACACGGCCTGTATATTTTTTGTAGTTCATTTACCTTTAAAGAAGGTGGGACGGGCAGTGGATAAATGTTGGCTGCCCAAAACCGGGACGGTTGGCGCTCATTCTTCTTATCAGGCGAGGTGCAGGTTAGATCACCTAACAAGCCCTAGAGTCAGAGTTTTCTCAAATCCACCTGACGGCCTCTGACGTGGAATTATAACAACGACTGCTACTGAGTAGCATTCGGAGACGCCAGCTTTGCGTGTCTTTACAGGCACTGTGCTCATTTGGGTAAGCCTATATTCAGCTGTGGAAGGCAATTGGCTGATATGATGATGAATGATCGTATACTGACCTCTGATTATATTTTAGTATTCCGAGTCCCGCTGTTACAAAGGTGTCATCATTAATTAATTTATAACGTCACTCACTAAGAGTTACCTGGATTTATACAGTTACCAGGATAGTAGAATTAATGCTAATTTTGCTATTTTGGTAGTGTTAGGTATGTACGTCAAACTTTGCGTGATGTAAAACACTATTGGTAGTCTCATCGAAATTAGTCCAATGTTATTCACAATACTTGACAATGCCCTGCCTATCTATTTTATAGGTCCCTATAGTACTTATGAACCCACATTTTAACCACCGACTCAAAAATAAGGGTGTTATAAGTCTGACCGCTGTGTCTGTATCTGAGGTGCCGTAACTCTTAAACGGATGTACAGATTTGGATGAGAGTTTATTACTTGACAGCTGGCTTTCCAATGATGGTCCTTCGACTTAGCCGTAATAAAGTTATAAGCAGTCTCAAAAACACCCACTACAAAATATAACAAAGTCCCTTTCTTATTTACCTGCAGGATTAAATCTGATTTCAAAACCAGTATTTAATCAAATATTAAAAGGGAAAACTTCAAAAGAAACTGAGTTACTTTCGAAGTAGTCCATCGACTTTGTTGACACGACGATTGGACTGCGCCGCTCAAAGAAATCCTATTAAAGTTCAACTTTGATTATGTTTATCAACTTGATAATGTAAACGAGACCAATCTTCTATATATACTTATAATAAATCTGTAGAGAACTCAATTCTGTACATTAAATATATTTCCAAAATAACTAGCAGGGGTGATTAGGGATCGATACTGATGCCAAAAATGCAATCAGTATAATTTTTTGTCTGTCAGTCTGTATAAGCGCTATAAAAACAAAAACTACTCGACTGATTTTAACGAAACTTGGTACAATTATTATCCATACTCTTGAGCTGGTTATAGTATACTTTTCATCGCGCTATGATCAATAGGAGCAGAGCAGTGAAGGCAAAGATCTTTGATTATGACAACCCGTTGTCGCTGGCATAAGCGACATGATCCGCGAACGAAGTCGCTGGCAGAAGCTAGTATCAAATAAACTTTGCTTTTAAACATCAATATTAATCAGCCACTCAAACACTATTTTAAAGTCTGTACTGAAATATACAAAGTTTACTAAACTAGCGCTTAGATCAATCTTGATTTAAATCATAACAAAGTAGGCGGTTGTTTTGGAAATATACTGGGCTATTTTCAAATTATCTTTCGACGTCTGGTGTTTTGGCGTAAATAAGGCTGGGTTAAAAGGTCAAAAGAGAATAGAAATGGGAGGCCTGTTAACGCTGAAAACTGCATTTATGTACCTTTTAGGATTTCTTCTTCCTGAAATCCCAAATTATTTGGAGTCTATAGTATGACGACTATACTATAACATCCACTTCTTTCTTATTCTTGTCTTCTTTCAGGCACTCAATATATGTTTTCCTTGATATACCTCTGTGTTTCTATCGATTGTAATAAAGGTATTGGTCGCCCGGGTTACTGGATCATTCTTCTTCAGTCATCTGCATCCAGTTAGACTGAAAGCCGACCTCAACATAGGTGGGAAAACGCTAGACAGATGATTTTACCTTTTTTTATAGATTCGAAATCATCATATGACCCCTCTCGTTGTGGGTGACAGCGTGAGGGAGTGTCTGACTTTTACTGACTAAAACTCACCGTGTTCCTTCGGGAGCCCTTTGTGTGCCAGGGACAAGGTAACTCTTTCGAACAATCTTGCAGCCCCGGCCGATTTTACTTACTTAAAGCTATCATTGAAAGTCATTTGTAAGATTGTGTTAAGATTTTAAGCAACTTCTTATTTAAGAAGACTGAACTACTTACCGGTTTTGGTAACTTGAGACATTTCAGCTTTGTCTACTTTTGCCAAACAATGAAGCCTTTCTATCTTTTTGTTAACAAACTACTTACTTGACTTTCTCTCCGAACTTTTGTGGGTCCACTTTTGTATTTCCTTCTCGTCCTTTTGAAGTAATTTTCTTTCGTTTTTTCTATAAATATATCCTCCAATATATCCAAGCCATCTCCATTGTTTCTTGATCATGTAATTCTTTAACATCAAGGTAATTGATGGACAGCAGACTTATACCAGGAACCATAATATTTGCGGATACAATACCTCATTGTTTGCGAAGCTAATTCTGAGAAATGTACCCAAAAAGTGTTCAATGACTAATGAAAAAAAACTTACGTTGTACTCACAAATATAGGTACAGACCACAGAACATCAAGTTACCACAATCTGTCAAATATCTGCAATAGATTTTCAACCTTATCACAATAGCGGAAGGTTAAGGTTAGATTGGTAAAATTTTACAGATTCGGGTAGCTTGACCTAATGTTTGTACTTGCGTACCCATAATTACATTGCTGTCATTGTCCTAATTAAGTATTATAGGAATGTTTCTGTCATTGACAAATGTGCTATCATTTGGCAAACATGTGAACGCCATGTTGAATCTGTTTAAAGTCAGATCAGTCTCACGTTCGTTCAAATGGGGATCATAGACCTAACGTGTTTTGGATGACCTGCCGACAGGTGTTGGTTTAATTTCCTCCTTTCTCGAATATGTCTGGTTAAATAGCTAGAAATTTTCCCTGTTTTTGGCTCGTCATATCCTAAAGTAGATTCCGCCAGCAATTTCACCCACATTTAGTGGGTCTACTTCGTGCATCCGGATAAAAAGTAAACTATAGTCTTCCTCGGCGAATGGGCTGGTTTTTTTATCGATGCAATAGTTCCTTGGAGATTAGTGCGTTCGAACAAACAAACTCTTCAGCTTTATAATATTATTATAGTTTAACTGTTTGTTTGCCTACCTGTACGGCTTTCTCAGCGTCTGCTTTGGCTTATTTACATTCTTAGCTTATTTTAATAGAATCTCGATTTTCCAAAAACTTTTCGCCAAGTATCGATTCAGTAATCGTTCAGCGTAACTTGGAACTATAAAGTTACTGTTACTGCTTGTTGAACCGAAGTGACCTACATCAGTCATCGCTGCTAATATGACGTCATCTTACTGAGTACATTGACCCCTATAGCTTTTCCGTGGTGTGAAATAAAGGCAATCTTTCATGCGTCGGGTAGAATGGTATAGTATCTGATCTGCATGTGTGCCTTGTTATGGACAGACTTGGCGTTTTAAATGTGCATACACAAGATCGATATAGCTCAATTTCGATGTCTGAAAATATTTTTTTTTATTACATAGAACTTTTATTCGTTTTGGTTTTGCCGGAAATCGTGATCCACTTCCAAAACTCAAATAGCCCGGAAATTATTTTTCCTGTAATTAATTTTACCTATCTTCGTCATATTTTCTTTTTCGATGGGTTATACCTACCCTGATCTAGTCACAATAAATTGAAATGTGAACCTACTGTACCCAGTTATCGTAAATTTTAATTTACTTTGTTATTAAAGATCCTACCGACCTGTGATTGGCCATTAAAAATGGCGTTAAATACAGTACTTATTATACAATTTTACGTTATTCAAGAATAAATATATGTTGCAGAATGTAGCATTAATAACTAGAATACCATTATTGACTAATGACAAAGGATAAAAATATTTTAGCAATTTGGATTAGCAAAAACTATACGTCATTATATTCTAAGTTATGTGAATGCAATTGTTCATTGTTGCATATCTTTCAAACAAGAAGAATGCATTATCCTATGTAGTTAGCTAGATGTTTTCCGTGGTTTTATCCGCGTTCCAACCTAACTACATGTCGTACCTAGATAAAATCTTTAACGGTCTCCTGAAACCCCTTCATTTCTAAGATTAGAAATCTTAATAGGTTGAGCGATTAATTTAAATGCGTAACGAATCTTGTTTTGTGGGTTTTAGAAACTTTCACAAAACAGCCCGGAGTCGGGAAGTTGGTGGTGTTACACCTCCGTGCAGGAGGGCACGTGAACCCGGTCTCCGAATGTAACTCAGTAGCAGTCGTTGTTACAACTCCAGTTAACTCCACGTCAGAGGCCGTCAGGTGGATTTGAGAAAACTTTGACACTAGGACTTGTTAGGTGATTAAACCTGCAGCTCATTCAGCACAAAGAATAATAATTCAAAATTGGCAATGATAACAGAAAAGTCCAAAGTACAGATTATCAGATTTTATCGATGTGCTGTTTGGTCAAAGTACAATAAGAATTATTATCAAACAATGACTTAGGAGAACTGAAACATATTTGTGAGGAAGTCTAAATATGCTCCAAAAGTCTCCTTAATAACTCTTGAAATCTTAGGCCGCGTCAGGGAAGAAAAAGGAACCTGTCAGGAGATAAATAATCATCTATAAACACGATCACAGACATCCGTTCCCGTGCCAGCAACGGAACATTCCTGAATATACAAACATTTCTGTCCCCTCCCTGACACGGTACTCATGTGTGGGGGGCAGACCTTAATCGCGACAGAAGTTCACCCACCAATTCGAACGAAACATAAAAAGGTATCACATTTTCCATGAATAAAACCAAATTCATATTCAATATTCAAGTCCTTTCAATCGAAAAACCCCACTAATCCTTTGACCCAACCTTTAACCATGAAAAAAAAAGCAGGTTAAGCGGAAAATGATAACAGAAAATTTCCCCAAAACACCTTTTGATCATTTTCGCTTTGTCCAAATTTAGCACCATACGCTCCAGTTGGGTTTACGATACGTGGAACTCCTGACCTTTAAAGGTTTTTGTTTATGAAACTTGTTTGTGAAGTACGGTTATATCGGGATTACAGAATAACTAAACTACGCCTACGGCTTTGCTTGCGTTAATTATGTCTGCAACTGTATACAAAATGAATTTGGGTCCTTGACATTTGTTGCGGGTAGACAGAAAGTCTGGCAGTCAGTTCTTTCAATTGTATTGTGTTACTCAGTAACTGGGTTATTGAAGTTTCGTGTATAAGAAACCCAACACCATCGTAGTTAATATAAGGGATAAGGTCAAAAAAATCTAAACTGAACCTTAAAGACCCGAATTTGACCTTAACGTCTTCTTTCTCAAGCAAAAATACCATATTTAGAAGACTGTTACTGACGACATCTTAGACTTAGTTTGGCCTTTTTTACAACGTGCCTCAATATCAATCAATCCAATATAACCAGATGAGAAGACTAATCTTCTTCAATCGACCCTGATATTTGGAAATATAAACTCATTTGTGTAAATATAAACTGTTTTACGCTGATTCCCCGTAGTACAGTTCAGTTAGCATATTCTCCCGAATTCGTACAAACATCCGCTATGGGTGTACTGACCTTGTTAAGCGGATGCTTTCTAGTTTTAGTAATTCTACAGTATCTTTTACAACATTTACGATCAGTTTCACAGGTTCTAGAGAGCTAGTCTTTGACAGATAGTCTTTGATAGTCGTCTGTGCAGCGAAAGACGTACCTAAGAAGTGACTAAGTCATTAAAGGCCCCAAGTGGTATGTTAACCCCTCGAGCGTCTTAAGTTGCACAGTGCGACATAAGGAAAATGTTTAAAAAATCATTAAAAATATAGCATAAGACATTTGGAGAAAAAATGCTCCAAATGTCTTAGGTCGCATGTATGTCCAAATATGTCATTTTTTGTTATGCCATTAATAGAGTAGAAGTATTTTTTTTATGTCGCACTGTGTTTCTTCAGACACTCGAAGGGTTAATATAGTAAGAAAAACAAAGAAAATTAAATTTAACTAAGCCATGAGTAAAGGAACAGCAGAAATGGTTATTGTTATTATAACCTCCCACGCGGCGATTCTGTAACTCCCAACTTGATTACTAACTACGCAGAAATTTGCTAGGTTTAAGGAAAATACAGACACAGACTTACTATCGTTCCCAATACCCCTATCAAAATCAAAAAGCATTTATTCAAAGTAAGCTGAAAACAGCACTTTTTGAACGTCAAAATTACATGAGAAAGCCCCAATAACGCCCGCCCTTCAACACAGTCTATGTGTTTTGGCTAGGAAGAAGAAGTGGCGCATCAAACTCCCCAGCAACACATGTCTGTCTGCTGGATTTGAAGAATCTTACAACATTAAATATCTGTTGATTTGCTTAGGTTTAATTAAGTAATCCAAATTCCTATCTCTAGTAACGAAATCGACAGATAGGTTATTGAATTCCACAGTAGTTTTACGATTTTCCTTGAAGGATTTGTACAGATGTGTTAATTTTATTTCTTACTTCTACGTAACTCATGAAAAACATGAATCACTTTTTCTGTTAGTGAAAACCACATGATGATGAGTAGGTCTTAAAATGAGTTTATCGCGAAAACACATTAACAGAGCAGAAATCTGAGAAAGGCATAAATGAAAATATCATTTATCACACAGTAACTCGGTTTTAGGAATTCAACCGAAGATTATACCGCGTGGAATTACGTGACAAATGAGGCAATCTTCGTCTGAAACAAGACCAGTTGTACGCAGTGACCGCGATTCCAGCTCTAGAAAAAAATACTAAAATGATCATCATGAAAGCAAGTCTGTCTATCACGCGTTCACGTATCACTGAATCGAAATCCGGGGACAGATACAGGGATTACCTGGAAGAGCCAAAAATAACTGGACAAATAGAAGTACGAATAAAATGAACCGGGATCCATTGTCTTAACACCAGGCTTATTCACTGATACTGTTGTATACTCTTTGTTGTACTCGGGCACGATAAACTGGTGGGTCCCGGCTGTCATTTAACCATCTTTGGCAGTCGTTACGGGTAGTCAGAAGCCAGAAAGTCTGGCAACCAGTCTTGCCAATGTGTACTGGGTTGCTCGGGTAACTGGGTTGTGGATTAAACGGGCAGTCGCTCCATGTAAAACACTGGTTCTCAGCTGCATCTGGTTAGATTGGAAGCCGACCCCAACATAGCTGGAAAAAGGCTAGGCAGATGATGATTCAGTGATACTGTATATAATTCCCTGTAAAGATAGCAGTGCCCCCCGACTTTTATTGCTTTCAGGATATATGACAAGGCAAACAATGACGGTGTTTTGACTATTAATATCCCATGTTTATCCTGTTTGAAGAATTTAGACGCAATATGACCTTTAGATGTCATGGTTTCCTAAAATACGCCTGAAACTCATAATATTTTCACTGAACTCATAAAAGTTTGTGGTTCAATGAATCTTTCCTCAAAAAATGTATCTCTTTCTCTAGTGATGTTCGTATTTCGATAAAATCTTTTACTTTAAGTTTTTCTCTTATTGTTCTGGGATACAATTTTGGAGCGCATTAATTATCAGCTCCTCAGCAGCATCAGGTTAGACTGGAATCTATCTGTCCTTTACATAAAAAGGCTAGATAGATATATCATTCTTGTATCCATATCATATCCCTAGGTAAGGTCTTATTCACAATGTCACAAACCTTACCCAATTTTTATTATGTAGATGAAATAAATCTGCAAACACATGCACACAGCTGTTTTCCCTTATATCTAACGGAATCTGAAAATCATAAATTGAGTAAAATAAGTATTTAAGTATTAATCGTAAATAACAAAGTTATTGCAGTCCATAAAATTACCAAGTTTCTCATGCAGTTAGCTAATGACATCATTTTAACTAGGAACCATTAAAAAACAACATGCTTTGTGTTACGATAGGTCAGTTATGCACTTAGAAACTTTAATAAATAATTAATTTAATGGCTTTGCTATTCTGTAGCATTTAATGGCTGTCTGTACTGTTACTTTGTAATAAAAACAAATACTTGATTACCTTTTTTATCGATATCGACAACTTATTCATGGGTTGCTTAGTCGAGGTTTAATTCTTGGTCATTAAAGCACAGGTTGTAAAACCAACTTACATCTATGAACACAATATATCTTTTTTTGTGAGAAATCATCAAATGACCCCGTTGTGGGCAACAGCGAGATGAGGGTCAGACTCTTACTGACTAATAAACCCAACATGTTCCTTCTTGAGCCCTTTACCAGGGCCGCGGTAACTCTCGAACAAACCCGCAGCACATACATACATATACTTTGGTATACTTAATGGATGTCCATGAAACGGGCACAAAAGGCATCGCACGAATAAGCTACATCGACCGTTTGCGGGCTAATGTTCGAAGCTACTGAAAGCTCTAATATTGGCAAAAACCACGCAAATCGTCAACAAATAACAGCAATGTTAGACTATTTCAATCAATTCAATGAAACAAAAGGAACTGGGCGTTAGTTTGAAGGCAATTAATCTCAAATCTTCTAAGAACTTCTAGAGTGGAGAGAAGATTAACTGTATCGTCATCATTCTCCTGCCCTTACTCAATTTATTTAGAATCGGCGCAGCATGTTTTCTTCTTCCATACTCTTCTATCTGCTGTCATCTCACTAATTACATTATTTCGCCATATCGACTTTCACACAATACCTTCATCGTTTCTTTGATGGTCCCATTTTTTTATATCGATGGGAAATCATCAGTATGACTCCCTCCCGCTGTGGGTGACAGCGGAAGGGAGTGTCAGACTTTTACTGACTAAAACCCATCGTGTTCCTCCGGGAGCCCTTTGGCACACAAAGGGCTCCCGGCCGCGGTAAGTATTTCGAACAACCCGCAGCCCCGACGGACTCTAGCCCTAGTGGGCCCCGCAGGGGTTTGCTGACATTCTCTGAGGAGCGCGTGGAACAACGCGCGCCGCCGACACGGTTTGATCGTCCCCTTCCACAATATCCATCCATATTCATACTCAAACACGATCCGCATTTCTCTGCATCAGATGCCATCGTATATCATATTCTATTCCCGTTATCATAAAATCCACTATAATAATCTCAGTCACTATTATATTCCTAAGTCGTTAAATCATTCATACAACCAAATGGGTACTTAAAGTGTTACCTGTCAGTTTATTTCAATTTCCCATGCTATAAATATTCTCACACTGTTCTGCTTGAAATGGATTTGACGCCGTCAACGTAAAACCCACGTAGTATTGCCGGATTAATTGCCATTTATTCAGGGTTTTCAAACGGTTGAATTTGCTGAAATAATTTGTATGGTTTGCCTTATATATCCGCATCCTACTAATGTTATAAATGCGAAAGATTGGGAGGATGTATGCATGTTACTCTTTCAAGCAAAAACTACTGGACGGGTTTTGATGAAACTTCCCAGTAGTGTAAATTATATGTATGTCAGGATAACATGTAGGCTACTTTTTATACAGGCGCGCGGAGAGGTCTGGATGGGGCGCTGGTGAACCCGCTGGCTGAAGCTAGTATTCATATATAATAATAACTTGCTTCATTTAGATCTCCTAAATATTTCGCCATGAACGCCATTCGCACTGTTATTTTGAAAGCCAAACAAAAACACATCAAAGGGGTTACCCAGTTTTAACTGATAACCCTAGTAGCGTGACCTTTGTTAAAAATAAGCTTAACCAACGTGTAAGGGTCTCCCCACATTTATAGACGCGGATTCAGCTTAAGCCGATGTCAACCAACACACTACTGGACTTATCGCCAACACTGACTTACAAACGGCTCGTTTCGCCTTTGGCTGGCATCGCGACGCGTCTTTCGAGCGAAGCCGACGACGAGAATGGTGTTAGTAACGCCCTTATTACATAGACATATTTGGTCTTACTACAAAAAAGATAAACACACGTTCAACACGTCTTTTATAGAATTTTCCATACAAAATATTCTAAAACACGTGTTGAACGTGTGTTTATCTTTTTATAGTAAGACCCAAAGACTCTTTTGACCGGTGTAGGCCGATTCCGCGTCGATAAATGTGGGCAGACCCTAACCGACGTGTAAAATTAATTCGCGTTCAGCTCGATTTTACTTTGGCCTTCGATCAAGGTGAAGTTTTTTACCTAAACTGAAGTTGAATGTTTACTTTATCAACGCTGTCTACGTTTCGTTTAGTTAGGTTTTAAGTAAGTAAAATTATACCTTTTATCAAGTAGTATTGCAGTTCATATTATTATGTTTTTATAGCGAATATGCAAATATTGTATCGGTTTATATGGATGACTTTATTGTTTTTTGTAGTAGTTGAGATGTTGATGTAATAGCATTGATTTATTTTATTATGATAGTCAAACTGACTTGGAAGAATGAACTAAAAGTGAAAATATTTTTTTATTTTTCTATACTAATATTATAAAGAGAAAAACTTTGTTTGTTTGTTTGGTTGTAATGAATGGGCTCAAAAACTACTGGACCGATTTTAAAAATTCTTTCACCATTCGAAAGCTACATTATCCACGAGTGACATAGGCTATATTTTATCCGGGTACGGGCAGTAATTCCCACGGGATGTGAGTGAAACCGCGGGAAAACGGCTAGTAATAAATAATGGCAGAAGTATTATCATCGTCATTAGCCTTTTTATCGCCCCACTGCTGGACACAGGCCTCCTCTCACAAAGAGAAGGATACAACGTTAACGAAGACGATATTAAACTGATCGAACATTAACCTTCCACTATTGTGATAAAGTTGAAAATCTATTGAAGGATAAATTGAGGTAGGTTGATGTGCTAGCGTCTGTACTGCTCATTTGCTCACAAGAAGTCGTTTTCCCTGACGGGGACCACACACTACGCAACATTAAAATGCAGATTTCATTGCCAAAACCGTTAAGATTTAAATTGAGGTAACATTGTATTGTAACTGCTATAGAACATAACATCATACGTACAATTGATAGCGGATGTTGACTATACAATTTATAATAAATACTAGCATCCGTCCGAAACAAACGAGGGCCCGGGATTACGGGATTGTTCGAAAGAGTTACCGCGACCCAGGCACACAAAGGGCTCAATAAGGAACACGGTAGGCTTTAGTCAGTAAAATCCTGAGACTTCCTCTCGCTGCACCCACAGCGGGAGGGGTCATCTAATGATTTCCCATCGATGAAAAAAGGGTGAAGGGCCTGGCTCATCATCATTCTGCCGTCTCCTAGGAGACGACAGGCCCGTGTTGGCGGTGCGCGTTGTGCCACAAGCTCCGCAAAGAGAGTCAGCAAACCCCAGCGAGGCCTACTAGCGCCAGAGCCTGCTGAAGCTGCGGGATTCTTGCGCGAGTTACCGCGACCCAGGTACACAAAGGGCTCAAGAAGGAACACGGTGGGTTTAAGTCGGTAAAAGTCTGACACGCCCTCACGCTGTCACCCACAGTAGGAAGGGTCATTTGATGATTACCCACCAAAAAAGGGGTGACAGAAGGAAATGGACAGAGGCAGATTATATTAGTTCGCAAAACGATCTAAAACTTTAATTTTAACCTAAATAAATGCGTGGATGAGGAAGTCTGGAAGTTTGAATGGCGCCAGTGGCTGAGTAGCGTGGAAACCGCTTGCGTCATATTACATAATGCTAAGATGTGAAGGTCATATTGCAAGAAAGATTTCATTGTGTGAATTCTAAAGAATGGAATAAAGTTAAATTATTTTTACACTTTAAACCATAAAGTTTGTATGCATGGATGATTGCTTGTTCCTCTTTAACGCAAAGACTACTGGACAGATTTTGATGAAAAATGACAGTATTATAGCTTATACATCTGAGTAATAGGCTACGTTTTATCCAGGTGCGAATAGTAGTTCTCTTAGTATGTTTGTGAAGCTACCGACGACGACGACGATACTAGTAATAAATAATATGAAGTACAACAAAAGATGGGAAACCCCTTTTGTGTTGAAGTACTTTATCTTAATCTAGATTTCCAGTAATTAAATGTCCTATTTTAGTCTTGAAGGTTAAAGTAATTATCACATGTTCTTATTTGTCATTCTGTCTTGTGAGTTTACAAATGTATTGGTTCGCTTTCATGCTGTCCTAAAATGATCCAATTTGGTTGAAATTTTCTAAAGGCAAATTTTTAAACCATTTTCCCTCAAATTATTTCTGTTTCCTCCAAGATATGGCCTTTACTCTCCACAGATTCACTGTCAATGTCGAAAACATTAAAAACCCATCAGACTGAGTCATATCTCAACCTACTACAATAGGCTAGGTCAGTTATTCAACCGTGTCTGCTATTGGGATCGTCGTTAAATCATGCCATAAATATGCCATATTCGAGGATGGCATATAATTTTCGATATATGGTCTTGGTATATATTTAAATAAAAATAGGGCATGACCATGGAAGAAAAATTGCTGGTGACCGAAACACTATTGTTTTGCTGTCAAAGAAACTACTGAATTATCGGGGTTAGGCAGGAATTTATGCAATTCTAAATAGAAGTCAGTCTGCCTGTAAAAGACAGCCCCATCTTGGACGCCAACGACCAACGGTCAACAATACCGGGTTTAAAAGTCTGAAATCGCCAAACTCTTTGAGAAAAAGCCTATATCAAGCAATTTAAAAAGTCCCATTTTTGAAGAAGTTTAAAGCCTATCCAATATCATACTAAAACCCTGAACAACTAGTTACTCGACTCCATATTTAAATAAGTTATTATGATGCAAATGGTTGACCATTATCTGCCAAACCGTCACATTAATTGCTGTGGTTATTCCAAGTACCAACGCTACTGGTCAATGGGGAAATCCACGAAGCCCTGACCTGGTTTCCCATGCATTAACAGAATTTACATATGTTGCGGAGTAGTCTGAGTTTGAAGGTGCGTCCTATGTGAGCAATTTGGCGGCGATCGCGAAGCGGCGCGTTGCAACGTGAGAGAAACATCTGAATTGAGAACCTCCTGTTTTTTGAGAAGTCGGTTAAAAATAGTCGATTTCTTTTAACGTGGCGCGGTACAGTGCAACGCAGCATATTCGCTTAAGATCGCTTCGCTCGCGTTCGCGTTGGTTCGACCACGCAGGACGGGCCTTTGGACTTAGGAATTAAAGATGAAGACAAATGGCTTTGTGTTTGGATCATTGACCTCTTTAGAACTGGTACTTGGATAGGCTGGCACCAATTGAATTAAGTACAATATGAATAGAAGGCATTGACCTGGGTTGAGGAAGTTAATATCTTACGAAAGATAAATAGGTAGTGGAAAATGATTAATGAAGAAGATTGGAATTGTAATTGGAATCAATTCGTCTATGAGAATGATTTGAAATGAATTGTGAAGTTTTCTGATATACGGCCAGTATCATAGGTTCCAGATAAAGTTCTAGATAGCTATCTGACAGATTATGTCATAGAAAAGTAGTGAAAATTGAAACTATTTCTATGGATAACTTGACTAAAACACTATCTAAATAGGATCTTATTTTTTGGAAACTACACGACCTTGTACACTCAAATAAATTAAAGAAAATTAGTTTTAGCTAAAGTGTTGAGTTCTTCATCAACGCAAAAATATTTTAAGTTGTAACTGATTATTTTTGTGCGAAACTATGTCATGTCAACATATATTATATCTTTTCTCAGTACATCCTTGAGTAACGCCCACCCATTCATAAAAAACCGCAGACGGAGATATATATGTAAACATACTACATAGTTTAGAAAAGGACGGATATTGTACAGTCATTTCCCGATTTAAACTTAGCTGCACCTTTGGTTATCTAGATTCGTATTTAAACGACATATTGTTCATGGAACTGACATCTTCAATAGAAAAGTTTTTAGGACGTATAATTTCTGAAAATGGTAAGTTATGTAAGCGCACGTATTAAGTATGAACATAAATGGAGAGGTAGACCAAAGTAATTATGACAAAAAAAAAACAAAAAGCATTTATTCAAAGTAGGCTGAAAATCAGCACTTTTTGAAGGTCAAGTATACAAAAGACAGCCCAAAAAACGCCCGCTCTTCACCACTTCCTATGTGTTTTGGCTGGGAAGAAGAAATGGTGGATCAAACTCCCCAGCAACACAATTCTGTCTGTATGGTTTGAAGAACCAATTCTACACAAAATCAATACATGAATGTAGTGTACAAAAGAAATAATTAATACACGTATTTGACCATGGTGGCTAGCACACACCTTCTTATCTATACCTATTAGTGACAACTCATGCGTCTACAAGTGTCAAAAGAATTCTATTGCCTCCATTCGATGAAAAGGTGTAGGTATAGCGCGTACCCACCTACATGTGCTACGGTTTATTATATGGATGAATTGTCTTGAGGATCGTCTGAAAGATGAATGGGATAAGAAGGGAGTAATTGTTAGTATGACGGGTGGCATGTAATGTATCATAATTATTATGAAGAGGTAAAGTTTGTATTTACTGGTTAATCTTTGAAACTGCTGGACTGATTCCAAGAATCTTTGAACCGGAATGAAAATAATGATGAATTATCCTAATTTTATGAAGACTAGACTATGTTTTATTAATGTAAATACAAGGGCACGTGGTTACCAGTAGGACTTAATTCTTATTTCTGACTGACGATTTCCAATTCTCTCCCCTCTATTTAATGTATTTTCCCAGATTTAAGTCTTTGTCTTTACCAAAATCTAATTCATTCAGTTCATCTGGTTTTCAACTTAACGAAAAAAGTTACTTAGCTTTTGTTTCGTAAAAGCTTGACAAACAGACGGACGAAGTTAAGTATAAAACTTACGTATAGAAAAAAAGATACAATCAAGGATCAAGATTGCTCACGTAATAAAATGCATAAATGTCTTCAATCATTGTAGGGTATTCCAACCTTTTGACGTCATTAATTACGTCACTATAGCTTCATATTGGTATGGCATGCTTGCCTTTTTAGGATTTAAGAAATAAACAAAGTCCGTGAGGGTATTTCGAAAGGCCTACATTGTTTGGTAACATACGTTTAAGGAATTTTAAAGATATTTCATGAATGAGAGTTGTTTTGTTATCGTTAAACATTCTCTTAGTGACTCATAATTATTTATTGGCCATCTACTGCCTAGCCTTTTCCCAACTATGTTGGGGTCGGCTTCCAGTCTAACCGGATGTAGCTGAGAACCAGTGTGCCACATGGAGCGACTGCTTGTCTGACCTCCACAATCCAGTTACCCGGGCAACCTGGTACCCCTTGGTAATAGTGGTGGTCGGACTTTCTGGCTTCTGACTACCCGTAACGACTGCCAATGCTGCAGATGTTCAAATGACAGCCAATTTTGGCTAATATACCTATTTAATATAGGCCTCCCTTAACGTGCACCATATCGCTTAGTTGTCAGCTAGATGCGTACAACTTATGTCTGCATCCAGCAGCAGATCCTCATCTTCCATCTTCCTCGAGAGTAATAACAATGGCCCCCAAGCTTATCGTAGGCCATGGCGGCTGTTCTCATATAAGGAGATCAGCCAGCTGCGCAGGACATATTTTAATGCACAGGCATTAGCGCTGACACAGGTGCACTCCCTATTCCCTCACTCTCATAACACGATGGGACGGCAATCCGACACGACCGGAGAGACTAGAGAGATCACATTAAGTTTTCCTACGTATGCAAATTATAACATTTAAAGCTTGTCTTTGTAGTTTGATATAAAAAGTCTAAACATGGATATGATACGCTGTTCCATCATGAAGTTCGAGTTCATATCTTCTGGCTCCATGATGAGATCAGTTCGACAGTACCATATTATTGTATTGTCATCAGAACTACACACAACAGCCAATTTCCATCGGCGCTACCATCCTTGGAAGATGGTTAAATTAGTTACCTTAGATTTCGTTACATGTAACACACAGGTCGACCTTATATCGATATAGCGTGTTAAAAACATCGATATTATGCAAGGCGTTCACAGAAACACTATCGGTCCTTTAAAGGAGCCGTGTGAAAACCGGTTCCGGGAAAATTACCGTATGCCTCATTGCAGTCGTAACAGTTAGTTGTAAACTGGCTTCCTGTATCTGCGTCGAAGTTTGCAGTTCTGTTTACAAGATTTTAATATATTTTGGGTTTCCTAGTAATGTTCCGGCAGTATGAAATGTTTATTCTACCTCTCCTGGAGTGGATCTGCTGGGTGAGATCTTTTTTAGAATTTTGTGGTTATACAATTATATTTTACTAATCTTCCACAAATTATGAAGTTTTTAGTCCTCTCATCGACTCCTTCCGCTTCCAATCTGGCTGACTACAGTGCTTTCCTTGGACCGACTGCCAATCTGACCACAATCCAGTTATCTGGGCAACCACAACGACTCAACAATTAAAACGACGGGACTCAGCAATTTAACGGGTCCCTCCGGAACGCAGGGGAACTCGTCTTGAAAGTCACGCTCGTCATTCACGGACCGACAGAGCCAAGCTTTGCTTAACCTTATGGTCGACTAACTTCTGCCAGCGGTTTCACCCACGTCCCGTGGGAACTTCTCGGCGCACTCGGATAAAAAGTAACCTATAGCCCTCCTCGTTAAATGGGCTATCTAACACTGAAAGAATTTTCCAAATCGGACTAGCAGTTCCTGAGATTAGCGCGTTCAAACAAACAAACTCTTCNAACTACTCGGCGCACCCGGATAAAAAGTAGCCTATAGCTTTCCTCGATAAATGGGGTATCTAACAACGAAAGATTTTTTCAAATCGAACCAGTAGTTCCTGAGATTAGCGCGTTCAAACAAACAAACTCTTCAGCTTTATAATATTAGTATAGATCAGCCCGTGCGGCTGTCATTTTCCACTATATCCACCAACTCCTCTCCTTAGTACATAAAATAGCCAAAATCAATCTCTATAGTCCTTAATTTTTGATCAAGAACCAGAAATAACACTGGTCAACCCGCAAATCGAATCTATGACCAAATCACGCTAGATCTACATATAAATACATCATCATTTGTTCGTCAATCAATCTGTTTACTATCTGCGATTGATGTATATAGTACGTATTGGTTTGTACTCAGTCTAATTCATTGTCTAATATTAGATGAATGACGTTGTAATAACGTTTGTTGGTAGAATAGTATTGTAACGTTAGTTCTCTTTAATGTTTTCCCGCTTTCAGATACGTTTCACTGGTTTCGAGGAAAATGTGGAGGAAATCGCCAACCATTTTTATGCAACTTCGTAACATACCGGGATAAAAATCGATATGTGCAAGTTAGTTAAATAATATTACTCAAAAGCCGATGAGAGAAACGAATCTGCCTTTATATGCCAGGGTTTCGCTGTCGACAGAAAGGTCTAAGATAACATCATCATCATTACTCAGGAATGCTTGAACTGCTTGATTTGGCTGAAAATTGGTGAGGTGGTAGATTGGAACCAGGAGAAGGACATAGGATACATTTGTCCCTTTAGGGAAGTTCCATCGGGATGCGGTTGAAACAACTCGGGTTCGCTCAGAAGCTAGTTTAAAATGTAACAGACATGATCCAGAAAGCTTAAGTACATACTTACGCATTTATAATTTAATATGTGACTTCTCAGAAAAAGCCAAAAAGATTACTATCCTATAAAAATCCCTAAAAGCAGCCAGCTCTTCGTATCAAAAGCGGCAAATCGCCTAAAAGCCATCGATAAAGGAATTACCCAACATTAATGTGACTAAACCCCATTAAATTCTCAGTTATCGTCGAGGATACTGTTTACACAGCGATAGTGTTCGCAAAAACATCAGTTTTATGTTACAGCGCAGTTTTCTTATCTACTATGTTAATATTGGCGTTTACTATTTGACGTCACTTAAGTAACGTGGTATAGAAAGCAAAGAAACAATGGATGGATTGTGTGAAATATGATGTGGCTGATGACGTCAGATGAAGGAATACGGAAGAAAATACGCTGCTCGAAGCCTTACTGCGGAAATCAATATTTTGTCTATCTCTGGATTTGCTTACTAATGATAGAACTTTGACATTAGCCCCATACAAGTAATGTCAAATTCCTATCTCTAGTAAGCATATCCAGAGTTAGATAGGTTATTGGGAACGGCCGTTAATGAAATTAGGTGAAGGATAGCAGATGGAAGAAAGCTACTGCTGTGGCATAAGTAGTTCTTATAGCATGATTCCACCGAAAAAGAGTTAGAGCGAGTAGACCAGATGAAACATTTTGTGTGCGTCACTGTGCCGAACACCGGCACTGGTAGAATCTAATTTTTAATCGACTTCCCAAAAAGTAGGAGGCTCTCAATTCGACCGTATCTTTTTTATGTATGTTCACCGATTACTCGAAGATGGCTGGACTGATATTCAAAATTTTTGCTTGTTATTGCAACACTAAACTTTGCTGTTCTAGTGGCAGTGTTCGCTTGTTGAGGTCTTAAAGAAAACACATTTTTGCACATCGACCGCTGTGATTCATCGCACCTTTTATTCTTATGAGCCACAAAACCCGCAAGTTTTTGTATGAGTTGACTTATTTCTATCAATCATGAGCTTAGCACAAATCCATTACACCAGTTTACAATTACCGAAATGGGCGTTCAAATCGGGTCATCCGTTTAGAAGTTATGACGGCTCAAACAGACAGAGATATATATACTCTTCCTTTTATCAGAGGTTAAAGAAACTTATTAAAGTAATTGCACGTTGGCGCCAGGTACAATTAAATATCTTTCAATAAATGATAACCACTTATACGCCAGTTTATCATTGCCACTTTAGATAAATTTCTTCGTCTGTGCATTCAGACAGTAAACTCGATGTGTATATCATATTTTTTATCATTACGAAATTATGTACAGACGCCAGCACATCTACTGTTTTATCTGTACATGTCCTATATTGAGTATGAGTAAGTAAATTCTACATTAATCAGGGGGCACGGCAGTGGCCCCACCAAGTCAAGCAGAAAAAAGCGGCACGGCCGTACCATACTTTTCTCGAAGCAATTCAGGCCATTTTCGACTCCCTATAATTTCGTTGTGGATAAAACTAGAAGCCTGAATTTTCAGCAACTAATCAGGCATTGTATAAATACGGTGTATTTAAAATTTCAGACAATTTGAACCAGTAGTTTAAGAATGACAACTTGGTAAAGTTTCTGAATTTTGTC
>NWSH02000305.1:1462423-1488397 GCA_002382865.2 Heliothis virescens | reverse complement strand
TGTGTGTGCCAAATTGCAAACGACTCCCTCTAAACAATTTTTCGAATATTAACGTCAAATTTGACAATTAGCTGAGCAATTAATTATCATTTAAAACAAATTACAATCACTTAAACAAATTTTAGAGGGACGTAAAACATGCAACCCCTAATGATTCTANCTTGGTAGTTTAGCTTATCTTTCAGAAATATGGTGGCATAAAAGCTACTTTGACTGTGAATAAGTACTTTTTTTTGTGCATTTTTATTCTTAAACAAATTTTAGAGGGACGTAAAACATGCAACCCCTAATGATTCTAGAAACAAGCCCAAACTCAAGGTGCAAACTGCAGTATGCTGAGCTGTCGCGATTTAAAACCATGCACACATCCAATGCTCTATCCCAGTCTCTGATAACGCACAAGTTAAGAATTTCATCTATACTTACTTAAAATAAATCTGTAGAGAGGTCAATTCTGTACATGAAATATATTTCTAAAATAATTATCGGGGGGGTGATTAGGAATCGATACTGATGCCAAAAATGCAATCAGTAGAATTTTTGTCTGTCTGTCTGTCTGTCTATCTGTATAACCGTTATAGAAACAAAAACTACTCGACGGATTTTAACAAACTTGGTACAATTATTATTCATACTTCTGAGCAGGTTATAGTATACTTTTCATCACGCTACAATCAATAGGACCAGAGCAGTGAAGGGAAATGTTGGGAAAACGCACTGTCGCTGGCATAAGCGACATGATCCGCGAACGAAGTCGCTGGCAGAAGCTAGTGATAATATATGAGAATACGAACGAAAATATTATCTAAGCCAAAGTACATGTCAATAAATACTCAAAGCATAACATATTATATTGATACACCTTACCACATAACATCCATATACAAAACATTATAATAATTCCCATAATACATCCCTCCAATTCCATATCCCCCTGATTAAGCCGCACCTGAAACCCAAAGAGGTTTTAATCTCATTTCTGAAATCTGACAGATCCGTCTGAATCCTGACTTTATGCAGAAAGTATGTGTCTGATGAAAATTAAATTATCTGACGGCGAAGTTATGACGCAGCGGGGACAATACAGGGTGTATGAATTTAAATTAGGAGCTTACTGTTTGTGCCTTGAATGTGCTGACGTTTTCCGTCAGTACAATGGCGGTAATTCTGATAGGGTTAGGCTTAAGTGTGCCGACAATTAAACGTCCGTTTTTTTTTTCTAAATCATTGGTCACTTTGAAAATTGTAGGTACTTATGCGATTTTTTTTTGTAAGCAGTTGTTTTAAGATAACTGACGTTTATATTGTTGAATTTGGGCCTTAGTCAATGCATATTAGGCAGTTCCACCTACGCAGACGAAGTCTCGTTAATAATATGAATTGTACTATATAATACTACTACACATTATCGTAGATGAATTCTTTCATATTGCAATATAATTAATAATGCCTGGTTAATTTGCCTATTTTATTTATTGGTACATTAAAATTTGATTTTTAAATGATCTTTGTATTTTAATACTACCTGTGCAGTATGTACATCAAAATAATGACAAAATATATTCAATATTATAAGCATCAATCTACAATCCGGTGAACTACAATAGTAATATTACATTCCAAATAATAGATTGAGTTATTTAAATTAATTCTACTAACTGAATGCTACCTACAGATATTTGTAAATACAAAATGTCCAAACAACGTCCATTTATATAAAACTGAAATGCTGTCACAATTACGTGAACAACAGAATTTAATTTAAAACTTGTATTCATAAATTCGGAAAATGTGCTATCATGTTTTATTTTTCCCAGTATGTTTCTGAATTATTACCAACGAAATTATATTTTGCTATTGTAAGCCAATGGTGTCCAAAATACACCATGGGTGAGATTCAACTACAACGATAACCAAACCATAACCACTCGTGAAATGGCCGCCCATTGGACGAATTAGCAATTTGACAACTAATAATGGTTCTTTGCACACTACAAGCTTTTAGTCGGGCGATACTTTGATTGGGTTCATAAATCTATGTGTAAATTAATGAAAGAGAGCACAGTACACCGATGAGTTATTTAGCCAATATCAGACTGTATAAAAACTTAAAAAAAAAATTGAATAACCAACTGTCGGCGGGCATTTTTGTCTGTAGTGTGCGGGGATGCTTAGCGTTAGTTTAACTTTGGAAAGTTATGTCAGCATCTGCAAGACTTTAACCATGATTTTTCACTTTTTATTGAATAGGGTTAATTAATTCAGAAAATTATTTTATAAAATTCGTACCAACCCTACATCTGCAAGGTGCGGTCTATTATACCTGTCTATAATCGTGTTTGCCGTTCCGTATTATTTCTCTCCCCAAATATTCGCATAATGATGGATAGTACGAAGATTAATTATGTTTAAGGAATGAACCGTTTGTTATCGTTCATACCGCCTCTAATTCCCGCATTGTGCAAAGAGCTCTTCTTATACAGAAGGAATTTTGGCGAGAACTTGTGAGCACTATTGAAATGCGAAGCCGTAGCTATTCTATATCTGTGTGAGTAATATGTATATAGAGTGGAAGATTTTTTGGAATATTTAGGGGTTAAACTTTTACACTTTTATCTATACTAATATTATAAAGCTGAAGAGTGTGTTTGATTGTTTGTTTGAACGCGCTAATCTCAGGAACTAGAGGTCCGATTAGAATTTGTTTTCTGTTTCAGTTTCAGCCCATTATTTATCGAAGAAGGCTATGGCTACTTACACGGGACGCGGGTGAAACCGCTGGCAGAAGCTAGTATACAATAAATGCCATTTTTAATTAAAACTTGGAGCTAAAAGCTTTCTTTTAATTAAGTATCATTGGAATTTACCATCTCAGAAGAAACACCGACAAAATTAGAATTTCATGTTACTCCGCAATTCGCTATAATATCTTTGTCTCGTTCTAACCGTTGTAATTGGACAGTTGTGTGACAGAGATAAGGAATATGACTAGGGGATAAAATGTTCTTAGGTAATCTTAATTAATTTCAGCCTTAATTTATAATTATAAGGTTCGTGTTACATGTACGAGTAAGTTCTAAGAGATAGACAAAAAACCGGCCAAGTGCGAGTCGGACTCGCGCACGAAGGGTTCCGTTCCATTATCTATGAAAAATAAACGTACCTACAAAAAATAACTTTGTTTTTCATAACAAATATATGAATAACAAAGTTATAGTTTGCGGTTACTGAAAAAGTGCTATAACTCAAAAACTACTGACTGTATTTCGTTCAAACCAATTTTGGTTGATAGTTTTTATTAAGATCTATAACATATACTTTTTTTAGATTTTTCACTTTGGTAGTTTAGAAATTACAGGGGGGGGGACACATTTTAGCACTTTGAAAGTGTCTTACTCTAAAATTATTGACTTTGAGAAAAAATGGTTTTAGGAACCTCAATCTCATTTTTAAAGACCTATCTATAGACACACACAAGTATAGGTTAGATGAAAAAAAAAATTTTTAGTTTCGGTTCCATGTATGGGGAGCCCCCCTCTAATATTATATTTTTTTTATTTTTGCATAAGAATCGTAAAGCTGTTAATGTAATACATCTAATTACCGAGTTTGAATTGTGTAGTCTTAATAGTTTTGGAATAAAGTGGCTGTGACATACGGACGGACGAACAGACAGACAGACAGACATAACGAATCTATAAGGGTTCCGTTTTTGCCATTCGGCTACGGAACCCTAAAAATAATAATTTAGTTCCAGTTGAACAAAATCAGCCCAGAACAGTTTTGCCTGCCAAACTATTGTTATAATTACCCTTATTAATTTGAATCTAAAATCAATAAGTACCACATTTTGGAACACGAAGCGCAGCGAAACGAATAATTTTCAATCCAAAGTTTTGTTAGTTGATTTTAGATTACTTATTTATGTCTAGCTGTCTTCTCGCGGTTTTTTACTCACATCCCGAAAGAACTTCTTTTTAGTGGTGTCCCCAATAGTCCCCATACAATAAACATGTGAAATCGCAAATTATAACTGTGTTTTTTCGTAGATGATAGCACGGAACCCTTCGCGCGCGATTGAAAGGTTCCGACTCGCACTTGACTGGTTTTTATAAAAACAGTTGTCAATAATAATTTGTCAGTGAAAAATGTCAGCGGACATTTGAAGACTTCCCATCCAAATTAGAATATCGATGGCGGGTTTTCACCCGTAACAACCATCAAGTCATATTGGTATGCTAATGTGAATATAATCAGTTGTATTGTGAGGAGAAGGAAAATATTATTTGTTTGCTTAATAAGTTGACATAGAAGCGCTTATCTTCCTAAGTCTGCCGTGGTTTGTTTACATTCATCATTCTACGTCATCAAAACTGTTCTAAGAAGTTAAACTAGTTTAAACAGTTGACAAAACGACGTTCATTTTTAAGGTCATTTCGTAAATCAAGTTCTCAGAAACTGTGGACTGTCGAATCTTAAACCGGTAGAGGATTAGCTATAGATCGTTTTAAATATAGCTGCAGGCATCCCTTGCATCCCTTTTGAAACCGCGAGAAAGACTTAGGTGCTTGAACCTACAGAAAACTGTCGAATTGGCAACGCAAGAAGTTGCAACTAAGACAGATTTCAAACTCTTTATCGAACTCCTAAAAGCCAGATTCCACCGGTGACGCACACAAAAGTTTCTTCTGGTCTACTCGCTCTAACAGACAGTAACAAATTGCGTGCGAAAATTTCTAAAATGTCCGCGAAACTGCAACTTTTGTGCGCGAACACATACCAGCTGTGGACCGGTGTATTCTCGCCTTTAGATGACAACGATAAACAGGAAACATTACAGCATAAGGAAGGCTGACAACGCAAGGAAACGTATTTCCTACGTATTTCATAATACGGCGTCATACAAACGAAATACGTCATACAATGCTGTCATTGTTCGTTCAAGAGTGTCTTCATGCCAATCTGTAGTCAATATAGTCTTTGTATCTTATCTGACAGATAGCTACGTTGCTATCGAGTTTTAATTCGTAATGTGTTATTGAAGGCCTTCTGGATATGCAAGTGTCCGATAATCGAAGGATTTTGGGCAATATTCAATTTTGTTTTTTACTGCGGTGTCGAAAAGGATGGGTGAGAAAAGAGTACATATAGGAGGAAGATAATGTTGAGGAGATATTCCTCGAAGCGCCACCGTTTTGAAGAGCTCCTTTATTATTCCGCGGAACGCACCATTTAGTAGCGCTCCTATAAAAAATAATAAAATTCCGACTAAAAGGTGCGCTCCCAGTAATAATAAAGGAGCGCTTCATTAGGTCCTCTTTAAAACGGTGGCTCTTCGAGGGATAAATATCTCATGTTAAGATGATGAGGTCTGAGACCTCCCCTCATTACTTACCAGGGATATAGTATAGCTGGAAAGAAGAAGCGATGATGATCAAACTTCCCAGAAACGCAACTGTCTTAATACATTTTTAAGGTTTCGTACCCAAAGTGCAGAAAGGGATCTTAGTACTAAGACTTCGCTGTACGTCTGTCACCAGACTTCACTTTCAAAACTTCAAGGACGATGTATTATTGTTGGCGCTATAACAAAAAAGCAAATACTAAAAACTAGAATAAAATCAATATTTCAGGGAACTCCTATACAACAAACGTAATCTTTCAAAGATTGTACGGAACCCTTCATGCGCGAGGCTGAGTTTTTTTTTTATTATTTGGCAAATCATTTCTATAATCGTTTTATTTACAAAATTAAGTACAATGTCATTGTCATGTAGATACCTCCAATCTTTGCCAAATCATGCTTTAACTGTCAAATTCCAGCGACTGAAAGATTGATGAATATTTGAATAATGGCGTCCTAGCCGACTGTCGGCCACGGCGGCTGTTCTCATATTATAAGGAGATCAACCAGCTGCGCAGGACATATTATAGTGCACAAGCATTTGCGCAGACACAGGTGCACTCCCTATTCCCTCACTCTCATAACCCGATGGGACGGCAATCCAACACGACCGGAGAGAGATCAGGCGCAGGACCGACATTAACGTGCTCTCCGATGCACGGGTGAATCAATCACCAACTTCCAACTGCGGGCTGCTTTGTGAAAGTTTCTAAAACCCACAAAGCGATTTCGGCCCGTCCCGGGAATCGAATCCAAGACCTCGTGCACAGCAGTCAGGCTATGCGACCACTAAACCAACAAATATTTGAATACAACTCGATCGATGAGCTATGCAGTCACTGGGTGACAAAGAAAGTTCCTATACATACATACGGACTGTTCTATTTTTATATATCTATGTCTAGAAAATTTAGGTCAAGTTTGGCGCATGGTTTCTCAGAGCCAAAATATTTACGCGTCGGCGTTTAATTTATGATGTTATGTAATGCAATAAAAGAGAAAATAGTTATCTGGACCTAGTTTATTTTGGATTAATTTAAGTTTATTTGGCAAATGCTACCATTGGTCCAATTTGCGGTTAGTATAGATGAGAGAAACACATATGATTTGTGCAAATAAACGCAAAATTTTGGAAAGATGCTTGATACGTTTTCACGACAAAACTCGAAAACTTTTGAATGGATTTTGATGAAACAGATGTAAAAATGTGTTTTTGAAAGTACGAGTTATTTAGATTTGATAAGATATTTCATATTTGATTAATCGCATCTAAAACCCAAACCACTTTGCCACATCGATTGGTACCCAACTAAAATATAACCATTACTGTAACCTGTTACCAAAATCAAAAAGCGTTTATTCAAAGTAGACTGAAAACAGCACTTTTTGAACGTCAAAATTACATGAGACAGCCCCAAAAACGCCCGCCCTTCACCACTTCCTATGTGTTTTTGCTGGGAAGAAGTGGCGCAACAAACTCCCCGGCAACTACCTTATACAAAGCTGATAATAAGTTATTTTATATGATTTTCTTTTGTTACCAGGTGGTAGAATGCAAAGAAAAGTCGACAGGCGCGAAGCGTGCATTGAAGGTTCTGCACGACAACGCTAAAGCGCGCCGCGAGGTTGAACTCCATTGGAGAGCAAATGGATGCATTCACATTGTACAGGTAAATATAATAACTATAAAACGTATCTAGCCTATATTTTCATTAAAAACTCGCATCAAAGAATTGATCCTCATCGCTGTCAACCAGTAGTCTTCCCAATAGATACTTTAATAAATAATATGTAACTGTTATATAGCAACTGAAAACTAACCAATAAACTATAAAACGGCTGAGCTGGTGTTGATGAAATCTGGTGTAGCTAAGAACCAATGGTGGGAAATCATGTTTCAGCAAAAAAAAAAACCGCATCCAAATAGGTAAATCCGTTTAAGAGCTACGGTGCCACAAACATACATAGTAGTAGCGGTCAAATTGACCCCTCTTTTGTGTCAGGGGTAAAAATAATCTTCAGTTTTTTCATATCCTTAACCCTCAGTTCCACTTACGTCCTGAGTGAACAACATCCCGCAACAGGGTAAAAGTTAGCTTATTTTCTCTTTCAGGATCTGTTTTCTGATCCGTTTAGTAGTTTTGTTCTTTGCCTGACAGACCATAATAAAATCAATACATATAATACAACTATGGTAATAAATGGTAAATTGTACATTGTTATATACTTTTTATAGACAATATTAAAATCGCAACAAGCATTGTTTAAAACTAATATACTTGGAAAACAATAAATAATAAACTTTTTATGACATTGATGGCCGTTACACAGGTTCCAGATAAAGTTCTAAATAGCTATCTGACAGATACTGCCAATAGAAAATTAGTCAAAATTAAAAGTTTTAATTTCTATACAAATATTATAAAGCTGAAGAGTTTGTTTGTTTTAATGCGCCAATCTCAGGAACTACTGGTCCGATTTGAAAAATTCTTTCAGTGTCAGTTAGCCCATTTATCGAGGAAGGCTATAGGCTATTTTTATCCGGGTGTGCCGAGTAGTTCCCACGGGACGCGGGTGAAACCGCTGGCAGAAGCTAGTGTAGAATATGTGTGAATTTGTCGACACTGGTTCTCGTACTGTATAGGTATAAGGGCACTTCCACTCGTTCCTTCTCTTCTGTGGAGTTAACTTACAATAGTCAGAATATGCAGTCAGCACTTTTTGGTTATGGTAAAAAGTTTTCATAATGCCCAAAGCCATGATTTTTTGAGTCGTTGTTGTGAGAAATCGTTACAAACAAAAAAGACAACTCATTTTGCGTTGCCGTATGAATCAAATAGGACTTTTGTATGAAACCGAATGTAGCAGATTTTCTGCGACCGAAATTCAGCTACTCACAAAATTACGCTCGTTTGGCTTCACCCTAATCCATCTTAGCTAATTACCTAATCCAACATGGCGGCATTATACAACAAACATCAACAAAGTCTAATTGTTTATGATAAATTCGCCACGCCTCCAAAAATGATCGATGTACCAAATGATTGATGAGAAAGCCAACAGACTTTTCCTGAAAATGCTGTAAGAAAATACGTAAATACTGACTTGCAAGAATTACTGGTGAAGTTGATACTCATTATAATTATTTAATTTGTAAGATGATACAGATAGATAATGTGTTTGCTGTTTTTAAAAGAATAGTCATTATTGATACGCACACTAATGAGATGAAAATGTTGCGGTGGGCGGGGGGAGTAACGAAACTCGATAAAGTGAGGAACGAACACATTAGAGGCTCCCTCAAAGTTGCTCCTATCGCAGACAAAATGGTCGAAAGTCGGCTGAGGTGGTTTGGCGATGAGACGGAATGAGGAGGACGCAGTCAAAAAAGCTTTGGCCATTCCAGAAGGGAAAAAAGGCAGAGGGCGGCCGTTGACCATGTGGTTGACAACCGCTAATAAGGACATGGAGCGAGCACAGCTAAATATAGAGACAATCCAGGATAGAATGTTCTGGAGCCGTTTAACAAGGAGGGCCGACCCCAAATAATGGGAAAAGGCAAGGAAGAAGAAGGAGTCATTATTGATACGTCATTTGCTTTGCCTTTTCCAACTAAGTTGACGTCGGTTTTCAGTCTAACCGAAAGCAGCTGAGTACAAACGAATGAAGCGACTGCCTATATGACGTCCTCAACAACCCGATATCCCTTGGCAAGACTGGCTGTCAGAGTTTGTCTTATGACTTCCCATAATGACTGTCAACGATGTTCAAATAACAGCCGGGACCCACCAATTTAACGTGCCTTCCGAAACACGGAGGAATTCGTCATGGCAAGATGGTTACACATCCATGGACCGATCGCGCCAAGCGCTGCTTAACCTTATGATCAATCGACCCCTGTGGTTACTTAGCCAGGAACTCCTCTCTTATCCTGAAATCACCAATCCGCCTTGAGCGCACGTGGTGATTAAAGCTCAATTCTTCTCTGTGCGAGAAGAGGCCGCAGCCCTGCAGTGGGACGATAAAAAGGCCTATTATATCCCTTCCTAACTTCTTAACCTTCAACCTACAATGACACGTAAAAAAGTCCAATTTCCATAAGTGATTGTTCTGTCTAACCAAACCGAAAATACACAATAACTTTTAGTCATCCATCCGTTCTGAAACCGCAATAGACGTAGCTTGACTTACCTATATTTTGTAGTTAGGCGCTTTGTATACGGAGCAACTTTAGTTGAGGCAACTATCAACTTTTTGAATGTTTCCTGTTAAAGTTGATAGTTGCTATTAAAAATAAAAAAGTCACTTCCTATGTGTTTTTGTTGGAAAAAAGAAATGGTGACCAAAACAAATTGGTGATATTTTATACGGTTACTGTACGGTTGTCGCAATTTTAACGCAACTTTGTCGTTGCTGGTCTCAGGATTTGAGGGAGCGAAATCGCCCGACGTGCTGCGATGGACAACCACAAGCAATTTTAAAAATCGCTTAATATTTAAGTAACAGTTGCTAGTTGCTGCAATTAGAAACTAACTTACTCATCGATTACACTACTGAAAACTGTTGACGATCACCACAACTGGGAACTTGAGTTTCTAGGTGTGCGCAGTCCAATTGAAATATTGTATGTAAACGGCAACTTTCCAGTTGCTTGCAATAGTCGTTTCGTGTGCAAAGCGCCTTAGCGTTGGTAATGAATGGTACCTTGCGCTGATTGGCTCATTTTGTAATGACGTCATAAAGTGTTTGAATGACTGATTTGCGAACGCTAAAAATATTGCATTCTTGAAACAATGGTCATACTACGTTTAGTAACTTTGGCTTATTGATCTTCTTCGCACACACGGATAAAAAGAAGCAGTAGGTAAAAGTAGTAAATCATACACTTCTTCTTATCGAGTGAGCTGCAGGTTTAATCACCTAACAAGCCCTAGTGTCAGAGTTTTCTCAAATCCGCCTGACAGCCTCTGACGTGGAATTGTAACAATGACTGCTACTGAGTAGCATTCCGGCAAGCCCGCCCGCTCTATGAGCCCCATCTTCCAGACTCCGAGCTGAAAGACTGACACTGAAAGAGTTTTTTTTAATAGGACCATTAATAGCTGCATAAGGAGTAGCCTTTGTCCTTCCTCAGGCTCTAGGCTATCTGTATACCAAATTAGATTCTGGAAGTAAAGTAGTTTACAGGTACCTACTTTTTTACAGGTTTTTAAAGTGTCGGTAAGTAGTCACAGCGTGAAAGCGGGGCAGTCAGACAGACATTTACTTCAACATTTATACTCGTACATAATATTTATTTATATGTAAGGATAAGGATAATTGCTCTCGATCTTTCTACGTAACAAACAAGACGTATTAACATCTTGTTTGTGCGTCTATCTAAATACTCACTCAAAGGTGACTGACTGACTGACATAGTGATCTATCAACGCACAGCCCAAACCACTGGAGGGATCGGGCCGAAATTTGGCATGCAGGTAGATGTTATGACGTAGGCATCCGCTAAGAAAGGATTTCACGAAATTCCCACGGGAACAGGAAAAAACGGTATTGTAAGTTTTGCGCGGGTGAAGCCGCTGGCAGAGGCCAGTTTATATATTATTCCGTATAAACTCCCACAGTATTACGTGAGGATCGTGTGATATTACATAGCATGTTTTTAAGGGGGTGACTAGGGGGGGAAGGTTTTTATTGCGGAGTTAACACCCTTTACCCAAATACGTATATAAAATACTGGTTTCTGTCACCGGTTTTATCCGCATCTCGAGGGAACTATTGCCCATACCCTAATAAAAAGTAGCCTATATGTTATTTAGAGATGTAAGGTATATTACTGCCAAGTTTCATCAAAATCCATTCAGCTGTTTGCGCGTGAAAGAATAACAAACATGGGAACATACATCCTTACAAATTTTCTCATTTATAAATATTACTATGTGCTTACGAATGAGGTCTTCTTAAGACTAAGCAAAGGCACCGGCTGTCATTTGTACATCTTTGGCAGTAATCACGGGTAGGTAGTCGAAAGCCGGAAAGTCTTACTAGAGTATCGGGTTGCCCAGTTAACTGGGTTGAGGAGGTCAGTTAGACTGTCGCTTTGTCTAAAACACTGGCAGCCGCAGCTGGATACACTGTAAGCCGACACCAACATGTTGGGAAAAGGCTAGGCAGATGATGAGAAGGTTTGTTAATATGAAATTGAAAGAAAGGAATTGTATTATACAAATGGCCGTTGAAAATTGGCAATACCTTTTAACATCTCGGTTTACAAACGAAATTGGATTTTGACGTATTTTATTTGGGTGCTCATTTTTACCTTGGGAAATGTCATGTATTGTTATTTCTTCAGATTTCAAACGTAATAAATATGCTCTCTATCTTAGTATATATTTTTTTTTTATTCGGCAAAGGTTACGTAAAAGTGAATTACACAGTCCCGTGTGCAATATTCGTGATCAATTTAAAATGTCGACTTAATTTTAATTATCTAATTCTAATAAAATTAAATCGTATTAAACAAGATAGTTCTCAAAAGGAAAAAAACAAATTCACACTCATTTTGGAGCGATGGAAATGTCTTTAAATTTAAATTTTGACCAGCTATTCCCGAAGTTCCATCCTCGCCCCTAGAGAAATTCCTCTCGTATCTTGATAAAAATGCATACTTATGTCCTTTCTCAATCTCTGAAATATCTGTGTACAAAATTTCATTCAAATCAGTTCTATGATGATGACGGCGTACTAGCCGATTGCCGGCCACGGCAGCTGTTCTCATATAAGGAGATCAGCGAGCTGCGCAGGACATATTATAGTGCACAAGCATTTAAGCAGACACAGGTGCACTCCCTATTCCCTCACTCTCATAACCCGATGGGACGGCAATCCGACACGAACGGAGAGAGACCAGGCGCAGGACCGACATTAACGTACTCTCCGATGCACGATTGATGTATCAATCACCAACTTCCAATTCCGGGCTGCTTTGTGAAAGTTTCTAAAACCCACAAAGTGATTTCGGCCCGTCCCGGGAATCGAACCCGAGACCTCGTGCACAGCAGTCGGCTATGCGACCACTAGACCAACGAGGCAGTTAATCAGTTCTATACTAGTTTTGTCGTGACAAACAGAGCTACTTTCCCATAATATTAGCAAGGATTACTACACACACATTAAACGCATGAAAGCACAATTAAGATGAATTGAAAATGAGTCAACAGTAGGTAATTTCCGATAAAGAGCGATAAGCTAGAAATGATGCAGTAAATCATCGATATCGGATGTGGGTGGTAATCGATTGTTACATTACATACTGCGTGATTTATAATTTACCAGCTGTTTATCTATCTATACTTATAATAAATCTGTAGAGAGGTCAATTCTGTATATGAAATATATTTCCAAAATAACTATCAGGGGGTGATACTGATGCCAAAAATGCAATCAGTAGATTTTTTGTCTGTCTGTATAACCGTTATAGAAGCAAAAACTACTGGACGGATTTTATCGAAACTTGGTACAATTAATATTCATACTCCTGAGCAGGTTATAGTATACTTTTCATCACGCTACAATCAATAGGAGCAGAGCAGTGAAGGGAAATGTTGGGAAAACGCACTGTCACTGGCATAAGCGACATGATCCGCGAACGAAGTCGCTGGCAGAAGCTAGTATAGACTATAACGGTCCCCAGGGTAAAACCTATCGTGGGGATATTTATAAATATGAGCGAAAGCCTGTCTGACCTCCTCAACCCAGTTACCCGGGCAACCCGATACCCCTTGGCAAGACAGCTTGTCAGACTTTCTGGTTTCTGACTACCCGTGACGACTGCCAAAGATGTTCAAATAACAGCCGGAATCCACAAATTTTGCGTGTCTTCCGAAACGGGAATTTGTCACGACAAGTCATACATCCCCGGATTGACCGCGCCAAGCGTTGCTTAACTTTAAGATCGGTCGTCCCGTGCAGCTGTTACTTAGTATAGTGGCCCTCCGGTAATCTAACAAACACTATGCAGGGCAGTGTCGGACTATCGAATTCGTCGGATTATAGAGAACTGCCTAAGACCCCCTATAGTCCGGATTTTTTTACAATAGAGTACCTTGTAATCCGACAAATTACATATCCAATGATAAGATTCTATATGTTATAATATGTACTTTGAAGTACAAATCATACTTAATTTACGAGTTGTAACCTGTTCAAACCTGCGTGATCTACATTAGCGAAGTTTGTCAAATACATATGTAATATTCAAAGTCATGTCGGATTATAGGGGGCGCCGGATTAGACAGGGGCCTGATTACCGGGGGTCCACTGTAGTAAATATATTATGTTTAACAGCAATTTCTTTCTCGTTTTTCCAGGTCATAGATGTGTATGAAAACACGTATGGGGGCCGAGGGTGTCTCCTAGTTGTGATGGAGTGTATGGACGGAGGAGAGCTGTTCCAAAGGATCCAGGATAATAGAGAAGGTGCCTTCACCGAAAGACAGGCTGCTGAGGTCAGTTTAACTAGATCTAGATTTTGGAATCAACCCCATGCCGCAATTTCTTCTTGTCGGGGCTGCCGGATTGTCCGAAAGAGTTAACGCGACCCCTGGTACACAAAAGAGTCCCTAGGAAGTACAAAGGTTTTGTAAGAGTCTGACATTCCTCCACTCTGCATCCTCAGCAGGAGGTTCATCTGCTGCAATAAGTCATGGAATCATCGATTTCCATCATGATCAGAGAATGAGGGTAAATTCGCTGGAATTTACGTGTATTCCAAGAGTCTGGAAACCCGTGGGTCGAAGAGTGAAGGAATAGGCAGTGCACCTGTGTCACAGCAATGCCTGCACGTGTCCTGTGCTGGCTGATCTCCTTAGATAGAACAGGCGCCGTGTCCTTAATTCGACCTAGACGCTGATCAAGACTTACTAAAATAGACAAGCTATAATCTAATCCTTTTAATTAATCAATTACAGATTATGCATTCAATATGCGTCGCCGTCCGTCACCTACACGATTCAAACATTGCACACCGGGATATCAAACCCGAGAACTTGTTGTATACGAGCACGCAACCCAATGCTGTGCTGAAATTGACGGACTTCGGCTTCGCTAAGGAGACGCTGACACCGGCAGACACGCTGCAGACTCCTTGCTATACACCGTATTATGTTGCTCCTGAGGTACGTAGAAAGATATACTTCTACAATACCTTCATATCTATACTAATAATATTATATAGCTGGAGAGTTTGTTTGTTTGTTTGTTTGAACGCGCTAATCTCAAGAACTACTGAACCGATTTTATTTCACCATTGGGAACTTACGTTATTCTCGAATGACCTCCCTTACAGAATATTTTTTTAACCAGCAGATATCTAATCAATATCAAGATTGTACAGACGACAGCACATCAAGTTACTACAATCTGTCAAATTTTTGCAATAGATTTTCAACCTTATGACAATGGAGGTAGGTTAATGTCCGATTGATAAAATTTGACAGATTCGTATACGTTGACCTGCTGTCGTCTGTACGTTTAGCTCTTTCGAATGCTCAGAATAATCACTGTGTGCCGAGAAACTTTTTCTCTATAAGCAAAACAGACACTAACTTAAAAACAGCTTCGCCAATTTTAATGATACATATCTAAGAACCACCGCTGGCAAACCAGCTTTAAACTAAAAACCCCGCATCCAACTCGGTTCATCCGTTTAAGAGCCACGCTGCCAAAAACAGACACACATACATTTTATTATGCAATATATTTTCTCAAATTTTTCTATGTTTCCAGGTACTGGGTCCAGAGAAATATGACAAATCCTGTGACATCTGGTCTCTGGGCGTGGTCATGTATATTCTGCTATGTGGATTCCCCCCATTTTACTCGAACCATGGGCTCGCTATATCACCTGGCATGAAAAAGGTAAGTTAAGTACGACCTTATTTTGGTGAAGTTAAGGTCTTAGATCGTATTTCGATTAGCTTAGCCTTTTCCAAACTTATGTTGGGGTTGGCTTCCAGTCTAACCGGATACAGCTGAGAATCAGTGTTTTATATGAAGCGGCTGCCTATCTGACCTCCACAACACAGTGGTCCGGGCAACCCGATACCCCTCGGTAAGACTGGTCATCAGACTTACTAGCTTTTACCCGTAACGAATGCCAAAGATGTTCAAATGACAGCCGGGACCCACTAATTTATCACGCTTTCTGAATCCGAATTCTAAAAATTCCGTTTTAAAATTTAATCATACTTTTGAAAAAAAAAAGGAGACAAAAACATATTAGATTACATTCCAACATAGGTACTCGATATTATACTTTTTTTTTATATTTTCAGCGCATCAGACTAGGTCAATACGACTTCCCGGAGCCTGAGTGGTCCAACGTATCATCTGAGGCTAAGAATCTGATCCGCGGGATGCTGTCCGTGGACCCAGCTAAGAGATTATCTATACAACAAGTTAGTATTACATAAAAATTAATTAACTACAAGTTAATGCTTACTATAATAAAGTAGCTATACCTTATGCCAAAAATATTGAACCAATTTAAATGTTTGTCACACAAATAATTTAGAGCCTTAGTAAGGAGCTACAGGCTACTTTTTATCCAGGTGTGGAAAATAGTTCCTTCTTGTTAGCCTATCTTACTCAAGGATAGTTTAGCTTGCTGTAGGTGCTGCAGGGCCGTAGGTGCTGCAGGAAACCTCTCGCTTCCGGCTGTTGTATCTACCATGGTCGGGAGTGAGTCAGGGTGGAGTGCCGTCGCCACCTTTTGCGAGGCCGTTATGCTCGCAAAGGAGGCGGCGGAAAGGGAGAGAGAGGCTGCCTCCTCTCTCCCCTCTCGCAGCAGACGCACTGGGCGCCGTAGGGTGGCCGACTTCCGGCCACCGTAGGGCGCGGCCTGCGGACGGCAGACTAGGGGCGTCTTGCCGTCCAACCAGCAGTAGGCCTCGAGGCGGCGGCGTGGTGTTCCGCGCGCGCCTCATACTGGAGTCCTGCGGCCGGGGTGACGGCCGCAGTGGGTGACGGGGCCCGCCTGACCATCTGGCGGGCCAACACCCGTCGGGGGGTAGGATGAATGCTTCGGCGATACCCGCCCCTCCGACACATGGGTGCATGAGGAACACGGGTTGGTTTTTAGTAAGAGTCTGACAGTCCCCTTCACCCTTCCCCAAGGGCGAAGGGTCTCCATGAGGATTTTCCAACCCGATATCAAAAAAAAGGATAGTTTAGCTTACCTTACAGTGAAATAATTTTTCAAATTGGTTCAGTAGTTTCGAAGCTAAATGCTTAGAGTAGAAGCGGAGAAAAATATTTTTCTCTTTACTATATTAGTATACTAGCTTCTACCGACGGTTTCCCCTTGATCCCGATGAAACTACTTCCCACGCATGGATAAAAAGTAGTCTATACGATATTTTGGTATTTAAACTACCATACATATTTAAATCAGGAAACTGGAATTTCGTTGATCACATTTTTTAATCAATCCAATCTTTAACAACAATAATACAAATAATTAATTATGTATTTCTCGACTCCCCCAGGTAATGTCAAGCCCCTGGATCCGCCAGTTCACCCAGGTGCCTCAAACGCCGCTATACACCCACACCCTACTGCGGGAAAGTGGTGAGGTGTGGGCGGACGTGCAGGACGAGATGACCAGGTCCCTCGCCACCATGAGGGTGGATTACGATCAGGTGACGGCGAGTGTTCACATGCTTTTTATGTTATTAACAATTTTATCATCAAAAATCCATTCGGTGACCATCTTGTCACAATAAGTTTCGGCTGTCATTTGAACATCTTTGGCAGTTGTTACGCGTAGTCAGAAGCCAGAAAGTCTGATCTCATCTGCCTAGCCTTTTCCCTACTATGTTGGGGTCGGCTTCCAGTCTAACCGGATGCAGCTGAGAACCAGTGTTTTACATGGAGCGACTGCCTGTTCAGACTTTTCTGGCTTCTGACTACGCGTAACAACTGCCAAAGGATGTCAATGACAGCCGCACCCATCCACGGACCGACCGCGCCAAGCGTTGCTTAACCTTATGATCGATCGATCCGCGCGGCTTTGACTTAGCCACGAGCTCTTCTAAATAAAAATATTTTCTAAATAAAAATATAATTTTCAAAAGAATGCCTCTGGCATTAAATCCGTCTTTGTAAATTTTACATGTTGTTGAAATAAATAGTATCCATATTCCTCGCTAACAGCCTATTTATTTATCACTGTAAAGTTTAACATTGTTCCCTAGATAGCGTGATCAAACAAACAAAGTCCTCAGCTTTATAATATACTAAACACATTTTTGAAGCTGCCATTCCAATCTAGCTATATATCATATACTATGGTTCCTAGTTGGTCTAGTGGTCGCATAGCCGACTGCTGATCACGAGGTCTCGGGTTCGATTCCCGGGACGGGCCGAAATCGCTTTGTGGAAGTTGGTGATTGATACACCCGTGCATCGGAGAGCACGTTAATGTCGGTCCTGCGCCTGATCTCCCTCCGGTGGTGTCGGATTGCCGTCCCATCGCGCTATGAGAGTGAGGGAATAGGGAGTGCACCTGTGTCACAGCAAATGCTTGTGCACTATAATATGTCCTGCGCAGCTGGATGATCTCCTTATATGAGAACAGCCGCCGTGGACGGCAATCGGCTAGGACGCTATCATATCATACTTAGCTCTCGTTTCACAGTTTCCAGATAAAGTTCTAGATAGCCAACTTACAGATAGTGCCATAGATATTTTTAATAATTTTAACTATTTTCCTATGGAATTATCTGTCAGACAGCTATTTACAACTTTATCTGTCACCTCTTAAACGAGGCTTAAAAGTAACCTAGCAAGTAGTAATACTCATAAAAATACTAATTATTATTTCCTCCACAGGTCCAAATCAAAGCATTGGAACAAAGCAACAATTCGCTTCTGAACAAACGGAGAAACAAAGTGGGCGCTTGATCCAGCAGTTTAGAAGACGTGCGTCGTTAAAAACGTACAAACGACGGTAGTGCAAAAACTTTTATGTGATACGAGTGTTTTTGAGTTCTAATTTTGAATCAGTTTCGCACGTTTTTGGTATAAGCGCCATCTAGTTTATCGTAGTTGGCATTTTTTGGTGATTTCCGATAATGTGTTTTTGGTGAAGTTTGATAGGTATTTTGGATAGTGAATGGCTATGGGTATACTTTTCACCAAACTTAATCCCGTATCGGAAAATTGCGCGAAACACTGTGCAGAAACCATATTTAGCATTCTATCTCTTAACGCATTCATTTGCTCTGAAGAAAGCTGCGAGCCGACATTAAGTCTGACGAGAGCTATTCTATGGACTGCATTTGATACCTTATTAAGAAGTTATATTTTTGAGTTGAAGCTTTCATTAAAATAAATTATTTAGAACTAATGAAATCAGGAGTCTATATTGAAGAGAAGATTGTTATTTCCAAGTTATGGTTAACTTTAGTCTCATTTGAACGTTCCATAGAATATAATAGCTATATCAGTCAAAAAGTGGTCAGATGGGCAGTCGCTCCAACACACTGGTACGTGAAACACAGTCGTAAAACACTGGTACTCTGACTCCGGTTAGACTGGAAGCCGACTCCAAAATAGTTGGGAAAAGGCTAGGTAGGTGATGATCAATTCAAACAATAATTATTAATACTTCAATTCCTGTTTAGTATTTATTATTTGTACATACTTCATTAGTTAAAATACATTATTGGAAATCATCAAATCGTAATATGATTGTAAAAGTATTAACATCTAATAAATGTTTAGAATAAAAATATGTCTATTAAAATCATTTAGTAATTCGGCAAATTATATCGAAATCCAACCTTCAATTATATAAAAGAGAGAGTTATTTTTATATTGACAGAATATATTTTTTAAAAGTCGGTCTATAGCATTATTTACTGAATACTAAAAAAAATATTTATTTTTATAATTCAGTCTATTTCTTTGTATTAAAAAATAACAATATTCAAAGGTTTGAGAAACGATATTATTTAAACTTTAATGAATTTTACCTGTCTCTGTTCGATTCTGCGCGACTAACGAACGACCGTTCCCAATAACCTATCTATCTATTGATTTGCTTACTACAGATAGAATTTTGACATTAGCTCCATACAAGTAATGTCAAATTCCTATCTCTAGTAACCAAATCGACATATAGATCACTTATTGAATTCCGTAGTTAATAAATAAACTTGTATGACCTTATTTAGAAAGACGTAAAAATCTGAGTATTTGCGAAATAATGATGCAATCCGACTTTAATTGAATAATCTATTTTGTCCATAAATTATATTTTTTCAGACTACATATTTCGAAATCACAATTTTTATTTTTTTTGTAGTTTTTAAGTGTTTAGATTAAGTTTAGTTTCTAAGCTGAATTTCCTTTTTTGGGGAGATAAATATTTATTCTTAAAGTGTGATTAATTATTACTATTTTTTTAATAAATTAATATTTTTTTCGTATCGTAATAGTTAAAGTTACCATTCGATATGTGAAAACGATTAATCGATTTAAAAAGTATCGATTTATCAGACTTTGAGAATGTTTTGTAGTTGTAGTTAAATAAATGATTGTATTACTTGTCTAAACATGGGATAATTTTACTTGAAATATTCCTAGATATTTACAAATACTAAATATTTAAAAATTGTTTAATATTTTGAAAAAAATGACTTGTATGTACAGCAGGGGCCTGAGTCTGTTTCTTAAACTTAAGCAACAATCAATTGTCACTACAGTGAGACCCAATTACAACTCCAATACGATTGAAGCGTTATTGGTTATTCTGCAAATTGAATAAAAATCGTACTCGTAATGTACTGTCAGATGACAGATGACATTGCAGATGACAGACCAATGGCATGTCATTGGAAAACGATTGGTCTTTTAATAGTAACAGAATAACCGATAAGGCTAAAACTGCTATCGCCATACAATTTTCATTGAATTTTCATACGAGTGACACACAGATCTAGTTAAGGAATCACCCCCCTGGTCAACTATCGAATCGTATCCGAATCTGTCAAATGTTACCAATCGAACATCAACCTTTCACTATTGTGACAAGGTTGAAAATCTATCGAAGAAGATAGATTGATGTGCTGGCATACATTACATACATTTTTGAATTTCAAGACATCCGCTTATCTATCATGCTAAAATTGATTAACGCCAGATTTCTATACATTATCTATCCATTGATTTCCGAATAAAGATTGAATATTGAAATAAGCTCCATATAATTTTGTCTTCCAATCTGTAGTCGCCAAACAACAGATACGTTATAGAAATTGGCCATTAGTATTTGTAAATAATTAGGACTAGCTTACAAAAATAAAAATTACATCACATCTATACAAAGCTGAAGAGTTTGTTTGTATGTTTGTTTGTTTGAACGCGCTAATCTCAGGAACTACTGGTCCGATTTGAAAAATTATTTCAGTGTTAGATAGCCCATTTATCGATGAAGGCTACTTTTTATCCGGGTGCGCGCAGTAGTTCCGACGGGAAAGCGGGTGAAACCGCTGGCGGAAGCTAGTTTAACTATAAAACACCTATTCTAAAACGATTTTTGAAGAAAAAAACCAATAACTTGCCTCGAAATACTCAAACGTTACTCAACTTAAAGCTCTACTTAAAAGTATTTCTGTTGCAGCATTTTATTTAAGTGTGACAGAGATGGAATGATGGTTGAACTATCTTTAAAATTGAGTGACGTTTCAGTATTCAAAGTCAAAGTCAAATGTTTTTATTTCAAATTGGCCTTTGCAGGCTCCTATGAAACGTCACACTAATTGCACGGTTCCAAAAAGTTGGTCTCATGGAGAAGAGCCGGCAAGAAACTCCATAGACACTCTTTTAAAAAAATAATATTATCACAAACATTGTATTACATAACAATAGTAGTATTTGGCCGTTATGTAATTAATTAGTTCACATACTAAATTACATTTGGGTTTATTAACTCTAAATAATTCTAAAAATTGATTAATATCCAATAAATATAATAAATATCCAACCAAAAGATTTTTTATGGAATCTGTCTTAAGAAATAATACGAATATTTGTTTTTGTGCTTTCTAGGCAAAATGGCTTGACAGATTTGTGTGAAATTTGGTGTTTTTGAACACTGGAGACGCTATAGTTTTTAATGGTATGAAATAGTTACTTAATACGCAGGTGCAATCGCAGGAAAAATATAGCTACCTACATATAAGCGACACGATCTCCCATACATTGTTGTAAATAATATAAATGCGATTTTTAATCGCAGCCATAAAAATACACCCACAGCCAGTTACGGAGGTTTCAGATAAAGTTCTGGATAGCTAGCTATCTGACAGATAAAATCATAGAAATGTTTTTAATTTTGACAACTTTTCTATGACATTATCTGTCAGATAACTAGACTATCAAGAACTTTATCTGGCACCTCTAGCCCTTAATATTAAATCATAACTCCGGCTTTTCTATAATGAAGCTGCATGTAAATCCCGAGACACACTTGCGACAAAAAAATTGCAACGTCGTACGTTTATGCCAGCCTTTATTATGTAAGACTTCACACGTTCACAAGTTGTGATTAGAATGTAATTAGTTGAATTAAATGTTACTTAATTTGCTTATTTGGTAGGACGTTTGTTAGAAATAACTGATGATATGTGTTAGATAGGGGTTACACGATCAGTCTGGCGTCATTCTGGCATCAGTCACAGACTGACGAAAGACTGACGGGCCAAAAAACACGGTACATTTTGGACCATCAGTCCGTCAGTCACCCGGTTACACGATCAGTCTCCCATCATTCATGACCAGACTGATGGAATTAACTGACGCCAGACTGATCGTGTAACCCTGTCTTAAAAGTTAAAACTATACTCCATTTGTAGGCACTTAACTAAAGATAAACTTCTTGAAGATCTTTAAATTTAGATCTTGATATGATTTTTTTAGGGTTCCGTACCCAAAAGGTAAAACGGGATTCTATTACTAAGACCTGTCCGTTCGTCTGTCACTAGGCTACATCTCAAGAACCGTGATAGCTAGACAGTTGAAATTTTCACAGATAATGTATTATTGTTGCCGATAGCGAAAATCAGAATAAATAAAATATTTCAGGGACAAATGCGATTTTTTTATAAGTAATGTCCGGAATGACTCACACTTGAACGATTTTTAGGGTTACGTTTCGTACCCAAAGGGTAAAAACGGAACCCTATTACTAAGACTTCGTTGTCTGTCTGTCTGTCTGTCTGTCAGTCTGTCTGTCTGTCTCCACGCTGTATCTCATTAACTGTGATAGCTAGAAAGCTGAAATTTTCACAAATGATGTATTTTCGTTGCCGCTATAACAACAAATACTAAAAATTAAAAAAAGTTATCCCCATACAATAAATTATAAAGACAGTGCAATTTGAATACAACGCCATCTGTTACTCAAGCGTGGAACTACAGCTTGGTACGGAACCCTTCGCGCGCGAGTCCAACTCGCACTTGGCCGGTTTTTATTTAAAATCTAACAAAAAAACTTTTATAAATTATATACTTATATAAATTTTAATACACAAATTTATTTGTTTAGTATGTATTAGTTAAATGCCTATTTAAATGGATTATAGTCAGGGGTGTATTTACCCTTAGGCTAGAAGGGCTATAGCCCGGGGCGGCAGGCCGCGAGGGGCGGCCGGCAGTGCGCCCCTGGTTACTTGGTTTGGACGTTTGAAAAAATATTTTAAAACGTAAAACTAGAACATGAGCCCTGAGCCACCTTTTGCACATGTTGATTTCGTGTCTGAAAACCGCCCTTTGTGTTGTGCGTGGATTTCATGTCTCACGAAATTCAAAATTCAATTATAGTATTCAAGCCGCCCCTTGTCCTTTCCAGAACCGGTTAGAACCGTAAATTTTTTTCCGCCTCGGTTTTTTTATGTCTGAAGCCCCAATCGCTTCGTGCAAGTGAAGGCGCTAGGCGTCGGCGACGTCGGCGACCACCGCCTCGCAAAATTTGTTACGTATTTATTTCGTTTTGCCAATCATGTTTCATCCTCGAACTGATAAAAATTTTCGCGCTCGCTTCGCTCGCGCATTCATATTGTAAACTACCAATTCCTCCTCGCTTCATGCCTTCACAAATTAACTAAAACTAAATTAACCAAAACGGCAACTTCAGCTTTCAACAAATCGCACTCGCACCGCTCGCGCCCTTTTCTTTTCGGTGTTTACACGTCAAGCTGAAAAAAATTTTTCGCGCTCGCTTCGCTCGCGCATTCTTTTTCTTTCCTATATACTTCTTGACTTCATAAACTATACATTATCAAATAAAATTATCAATTGTTACTTGACCAACACTGTAGAAACCCACCCGGCACAAAAGCTGGCGAGGCGTCGCAAACTTGATGTCGCCGGCGTGCCTATTTGGTCTAGCGCCGCCACTGCTTGGGCACACATTAATATTTAGACATGAGATCAGTGGCGCAGCGTGTGGAAGTCAGGGAGGCGCATCCCCCGGTGGCACTTTTTAGGGGGTGGCATAATTTCACAAAAAATATAAAATTACGTATTGTAAAATGTTGTCTCTTCAAACGAGAAAAAATCGCGCTCGCTGCGCTCGCGCCTTTTCAATCCTCGACTTCTTTTAGCTTTGTTTACCTTTTATTCTTCTAATTTAAAAAAAAACGGCTCGCTTCGCTCGCATCTTATCAATCTTCAAGTTTTTTTTCGGTGTCTACCTTTGAGACTCCAAACTAACAAAAAAAAATCGCGCTCGCTGCGCTCGCGCCTTTGCTATTATTACTAACTTTTCATGTGCCCCCAACGTTATAAGGGCTGAATTATTTTAACTTAGGCATTTTGCGGTACGGACAAACTGTGGCGTAGTCCATTACCAAAAAAAACTTTGTTTACATTTAAAATAATATGAAAAATGCAACACGCTATGAAAAGGGTTTAAAATCACTGATAAGATGAAATTTTTAAATAAGCGTTCCTAGTTCACAACGGAACCCTAAAAACTATTTAACATCGCGTCTATTATCGAAGAACGGCTGATCAATTTCATAATTTTGAACATCGAAGCCGATTTAACAAATACAATTGACTACGATGACGTAATAAACGAATTTGTTAAAAATGTTGTCCACAGAAAAATAATGTAAAATATAAAATCTATATTTTTTTTTCTTTCATTCCTTGATGGGGCGGAAAGCTACGGGAGCCCGGGGCGCGTAATCTTAAAATACGCCCCTGATTATAGTTATTAATTTTTTTGTCATAAGTATATTGACTGTTTTTGCCGGTCAATGTTGAATATATCTCTTTATTTTAATATCTCTAAACACAGATGTAAAAATTACCTATCTTTATTAATTAATTCTACTTACATATTTATATTTTTTCAAAACTTTTCATTTTGTTTCCGGGCCTGTAATGTCTTTCGCGTAAATTATTTGAGAAAAAAATATAATTAATTAACATTTTTTATTACTATATGCAAAGGTCAACCAGAAATAATTCCCATAATTTTCGTTTACCATTATATTGCTAGAATTTTTGTCTTTTTAACCGACTCACAAAGGATATTATGAGAAAAGACAAGAAATTTAAGTTGCGATTAGTCGCGATGTTGTAAAGTTTAATTTAATTATAACAAAACTTCAAATCAATGTCATTTAATTATTTTATGTTCTTATGATTATATTAATTTGTTTAATAAAAAAATTCAGGTACTTACCTAAAAACTTTTTTAGAAAATTGTCTTTTGCGGTGGAAAATGTCACATTATTTTTAAGAATTGACAATTTCTGTGTGGTAAAAAAAATCTTCTTAGTATACCTATCGTCAATTTGTATCGACGCTAGCTCATCAAACTACTCCAATTTGTAAAATCGCAATCAACATTGAACCTTATACTTCAGAAATAAAGTTGAAAATCTTTTAAAGAAATTTGACAGATTGAGGTACCTTGATGTGATGGCGTACCTATATTTAAATTTGTGCGGTGCTGTCACAAATAATTGTTTAAAATGCTTTAGTGGTTAAAAAGAATAATATGTAATGTGAAAACATTGAGTGACTATGCTAATATGTATTGTAAAAATTAAATAAGGCTGTACACCCTACTTTCTGTGTTTTTATTAAATACTTAATTTTAATTTAAAAAAATACTTGTCTGCCTCGTTGGTCTAGTCTCGGGTTCGATTCCCGGGCCAGGCCGAAATCGCTTTGTAGGTTTTAGAAACTTTCACAAAGCAGCCTGGAGTTTGGAAGTTGGCGGTGTTACACCCCCGTGCCTGGGAGGGCACGTAAAGCCGGCGTCCTCGAATGCTACTCAGTAGCAGTCGTATATAAATCCACGTCAGAGGCCGTCAGGCGGATTTGAGAAAACTCTGACACTAGGGCTTGTTAGGTGATTAAACCTGCAGCGAGTGAGATAAGAAGAATTAAATACTTGCTGTTTCACGCAGGTTCACTCGTACCCTGGTGGACGTACAGTCAACGTCCAAAAGTCCATTTCCACCGCTGTGGCTATTATCGCGTGCACTATT
>NWSH02000305.1:1433543-1451126 GCA_002382865.2 Heliothis virescens | reverse complement strand
AAGTTAACATTCAATATGAGGCGTGATCTTATGATTGGCGGTTATAATATCCCACAAAGTAATTTCTGATGTCCTTGTTTAACTCCGAAACTTACTCTGTAAAAAACGTTTTATTGCGCAATAAAACGTTTTTTACAGAGTTATTTAATTTGTAAGAAGTTTCGGAGTTAAAAACAAAGTAATTTCTGATGTCCTTGTTTAACTCCGAAACTTCTTACAAATTAAATAACTCTGTAAAAAACGTTTTATTGCGCAATAAAACGTTTTTTACAGAGTAAGTTTCGGAGTTAAACAAGGACATCAGAAATTACTTTGTGGGATATTATAACCGCCAATCATAAGATCACGCCTCATATTGAATGTTAACCTAAGTAAAACATGAAAAAAACATTTTATATTTGAATTTCCCGCTTCTAGTCGTCGCATGCACCTTAATCACCACGTGCGCGAGATGCGGGTTGGTGATTTCACACTTTATACAGGTTTCCTCAAGATGTTTTCCTTCACCTTTAATCAGCCATTGGTGTCTAAGATACTTTGTAAGTAGTTAGCAAAGTTGCATAGGTACTTGCCTGACCCGAAATAGAACCCACACACTCGTACTTGAGAGGTTGGTGCTTTACCCACTAGGCCACATTTATTTCTAGGAGCGTTTTGATCACTATTGACTATTGATGGTGACGAAGTGACGAAAAGTATCGTTAGGAAACCTGGACTTAAAAATCTGTGATATCACAAATCTACTTTGAGCGCACGTAAGTGTTCTAGATAGAGAATCGCATGGCTGATAGGTACCTAGCTAAACAAATCAAGCAGTTTAGTTTCGCAAAAACGTTTACGCCATCAAAAAGGGAAAGTTTCGATAATTTCAAAATGTTGCATTTGGATAGTAAACCTTAGTAGTTACCTACTTAGGTAATAAAATATACGATCGTGGGTCGTTCTACCTTTTAGTGCAGGTTCGGCACTGATAAAAGAAGGTTTCAAGAATTTTATGATTAAAGATAAATGAAGTAATTTCATTGTTTTTCATTGTCATTCATTGTATTTCACTGTCATTCATTGTATTTCATTGTATATCGAAACAATTGCAATTAACTGCAAGCGGCGAATCTTGCACATATTTTATTCTTATCTATACTAATATTATAAAGCTGAAGAGTTTGTCTGTTTGAACGCGCTAATCTCAGGAACTACTGGTCCGATTTGAAAAATTCTTTCAGCGTTAGACAGCCCAGTTATCGAGGAAGGCCATAGGCTACTTTTTATCCGGGTGCGCGCAGTAGTTCCCACGGGAAAGCGGGTGAAATCGCTGGCGGAAGCTGGTACCTAATAAGGGTTATGTCGATCAAGGTAAGAAAATCATACAACTTCGTTACCAACCAAAATATTTTTAGTGAGTACTTTAAGTCATTAATTACAAACAAATAATTAACAAAACGCATTTTAGAAACATTAATCTTTCTCTTTCATAACTAAAACTAGATATAATTTTTAGGGTTCTTTACCCAAAGGGTAAAACGGGACCCTATTACCAAGACTCTTTGTCTGTCTGTCTGTGTACTGTCTGCTATCATTCTAGCTATCATTGACCGTGATAGCTAGAAAGCTGAAATATTCACAAATGATGTATTTCCGTTGCCGCTATAACAACAAATACTAAAATTAAAAAAAAAAAGATTAAGGGGGGGTCCCCATAGAATAATGGTACGGTACCCTTCGTGCGCGAGTCCAACTCGCACTTGGCCGGTTTTTTCAATCCTTGTTATCAGCGCCATCTAGCCCTCTGTCACAGAATTGAAATTAGCATTTGTGAAGTAAGCTACAATCATACTGCTTTCAAAATTCCCTTAGTAATTAATACTAATTTTAAAGCTATATATGAACTAAAAAACGAAATTTATAGCTTCTTTATTTACATAGAGAGATGTTTAAATACACGACCGGTAAAAACATTTCCGATTAATTTAATTAATTTAATTTAATTTAACTGACAAAAGCTATATTCAGGAACGCCACATATCTGTCAATAGTGTCAATGTCAATTGTCAATCAGTGTTGTCAAAACAGGTTATTGACATTCGGAATTTGATATTGAAAGTTATGTTTTTTCACTTTTGCAGTTGAATTTCTTATTAAACTTTAGTAAACAATGATTTATCACGTCCAAATTGATAACGCTTATCCAGGCAAGTATAAAACTTTGCGTACTTTTCATACTCGTTTAAAAGATCGACGACTTCTGTAGCCTAGCCTGAAAGTGACTTTGTTGTTATCTTTGTTTATATAATAATACTTGTGTATACTTGTTCATTATATAATTTACTTTCCCTTTGTGTTAATTTTGTATCACGTGACTCACAGTTCTAATACACGCTCATTTAAATGATATCTCTGAAGTGATGTGAACTATTAGTACCATTTTTTTTTTCTTTGTCAGAAATGTACTTAAAAGCTTTAGTATTTCTTCTGCTAGCATTACAAAGTTATTGTGAACAAAATTTAAAGTTAGAACAAGTGTTGATACTAAGCAGGCATAATGTGCGAACTCCTTTGTCTAAAAACTTAGCTGATTTTACACCAAAACGCTGGCCGGCTTGGAAAGAAAAAACTGGCTATCTGACAGCCAAGGGAGCCTTATTGGAAGGATATATGGGTGAATATTTTGCTCAATGGCTGAATTACCAAGGTTTGTTGAACAAAAAGTGTCCAAACGAAGATATATTTTTTGTTTATGCAAATACTGCGCAGCGGACAATGGCTTCCGCTAAAGCCTTTGTGAATAAAGGGTTCCCGGGATGTGAAGTGCAAATACACCACACGTCCGAAGCCAAGGATCCAATTTTTAACCCTGTGGTACACAATACTTCAGCAATTTTTAAACTGGAAGCTATAGAAGAGATGAGAATGTTACTTAAGTCCTTACATTTGAATAGTTCTTATGTAGACTTGGAAGAAATACTTAATTATAAGCAATCAGAGTATTGTCTAACTGAACATAAATGTAATCTACTCACAGACAGTAATAAAATATTTGTTAATGTTGGTATTAAACCAAATTTGGAAGGGCCGTTGAAAATATCAAAATCGGTCATAGACTCGTTCATTATGGAGAACTATGAAGGTTTTCCTAAAAATGAGGTTGCATGGGGACAGTTAAATAATAAGCAACAGTGGAATTTAGTCTTAGATTTAAGTAAAGGTTATCATAGTGTTATATTTAATACAACTTTAATTGCAAGAGATTTGGCAAAGCCATTATTGACTTACATGAGAGATTTAATTTTAGAAAAGGAATATAAAATCAGTTTTTTGATGGGCCATGATGCCAATATTTATACAGTGCTTAAAAGTCTAGATTTTAAGCCATATAGTTTAAAAGGTCAGTATGAAATGACACCGGCTGGCGGGAAACTCGTTTTTCAAAAATGGCGGGAACAGAATTCTGGAATGTTTTATTTAAAAGTAGACTATGTTTACCAGTGTACTAACCAGATGAGGGAAGGTAAACGATTGTCTCTGGACAACCCTCCAGAGTTCACTCCTTTGCAGTTGGAGGGTTGCAAAACTGATGATAATGGATTTTGTCTATGGGATGATTTTGTTGCATTACTTAATAGCTTAGTTGATTAATGATTGTAAAAAGCCTGCCATAATACTTAATATTAATGCTCTTGTTTCTATATTTTATTCATATACAAAAATGGGTTTGCTGGTTTGTGTGTATTCACCCTAAAATACTTAGGGTCAATTCACACCGAGACGCGACGCGACGCGACGCTGCACGCAGATTTTACATAGAGCGACTCAAAATATACTTTATTCACTACACGAAACGATACACATTTAATTGTGAGAATTCAGATACGTTGCGCTGCACTTCGAGACGCCGCGCGACGCCGTGCGGCGCAGCGCGACGCATCTTGACGCAGCGGTGACGTGCGGCGTGCAAGATCGGTGCTGCATCTCGCGATTTGCTTTGTTTTTAAGATACGTCTTGCAGCGCCGCGCGGCGCCGCGCGGCGTCGCGCTACGTCAAAGCCGCGTCGCGTCGCGTTTCGGTGTGAATTGACCCTTAGGGTTTGTTATATTTGTATCTGACAGATAATACCGTAGAAAATTGGTCTAAATTAAAAACATTTCGATTGCATTATCTGTCAGACAGCTATCTGAAACCTCTGAATCTAGCCCTGAGACTGACTGAGTTGAAATTTGACATGGAGAGAGGTCTCCAGGGTCCCTTGAAGGCTCCATTTTGTCCAGATCCTGGGTTTATCCTAGGACATGGTGAAACTGCAAGTAAACAGTTAAGGAATAATGCAACAAACAAATATTTTGTAATGTCTAGTCTTATATAATAATATTTTTTTGAATAATTATTTTTAAATGTACAGGACTTACCACAATCTGTCAAATTTCTGCAATAGATTTTCAACCTTATCACAATCGATGAAGGTTAATATTCGAATGGTAAAATTTGACAGATTCGGGTAGGTTGACCTGCTGTTGTCTGTACATAGAACATTAGTGATTATATGTAAATCTGTATGTTACCTTGTTCTTATCATTAGAATAACAATTATACTATTGACATTGAGATTTATGCAATATCATGCAAGTATTAGTGTGACGACTAAGATTGTGTATGTACAGACGACACCACATCAAGTTACCACAATCTGTCAAATTTCTGCAAACGATTTTCAACCTTATCACAACAGTGGTTAGCTTAATATTTGATTGGTAAAATTTTACAGATTAGTATACATTGACCTGCTGTCGTCTGTATATTATTGTCATATTCTGGATCTTACTTTTTTTTTGTTCAAACCATATTTTGTGACTAAAACAAATTATAAGCGGCAATAATACTTTTTTTTACTATTTCCTATGTATACAAATTTTTATTTTTTTATTTATGTTTAAATAGAATTTTATTTATATTACGTTATTTATATTACCAGTTACCATTAGTAGTTAGTTATTGTAAAATACTCAAATATCTAGTGAATTATATTTAAAATAAGGAATTGCTTCTATTGAGTAGTTCTAATATTTTATTTATATTTTATAATGTAACTAACATGGAAATAAATAAAAAATAGTTAATTATTCTTATTGTAAAAACTTTTATGACGTGTAAAGTGAACTACCAGTTTTCTTGTTTTATTAAAGAGATTTTATTTTACCAAAATTGTTTTATTTTTTTAAATTACTATGTTTGTCTATCGATAGATTAAGTTCTGCTGATTATGCAAGAAAGAGATGGTGTTCTTCTACCTCAGTAGAATATCTCCCTACCCACTTACATTTTCTGCAATCAAAATCCATTCAATATTTTTTGACATGAAAATGTTAACCAGCCAGCAGGTCAACCATGGGTCAACCTAACGGAATCTGTAAAATTTTACTAATCGAACATTAAACTTCAAGTATGGTGATAGGGTTGAAAATCTATTGAAGAAATTTGACAGATTGAGGTACCTTGATGTGCTGGGGTCTGTACCTAGGGGTACCAGTGTCGCCAATATAAATATCCTACATTTCAACATACAGAAAACAAATATCATTGATTTGGATATCCGTTTGACTTTATCCTAGCTGCTAGCTGATCAAAAACGTTATTTTTCGATATCTCCCGAATTATGGTTCCGCTACTCGACGCTAGATGGTGCTGTCATTAATTTTTAAATTGCGAGATGCTATATTGTTGTATTCGCGTCACCTACACCACGCATTCCTGATAAGATTCTCATCTCCGCTGTATGCAGTTGTCTTTCATTAATTCCTTTCGTACTTACAGCACGCTGATCCATACAGGTTTTATGGTATAGGTCTGACCATAGTCTTATCTTCCCCTTAAGTGGACTGAGAGCATGGTGCGTTAAATTGGTAGGTTTAGCTTTCTGGCTTTTGACTACCTACTCGTAACAAACGGGTAGTCAAAAGCCAGAAAGTTTGACAATCAGTCTACCCAAGGGGGAAGCAGTTTGTCCAGGTCAACTATGCACCTAATATAATGGTAGGTATGCCGCGTTTTGAATACTTAGACACACTGCTGATTTTAAGAATTTTACTTATCGTTTTATGATCTTAGATAGCTTTCTTTGATAACCAGCATTATCTTAACAACTTAGGTATTTGTCAACTACAATTACCTGTCATATAGGTACTCCAAACCGGGCTGCTGAATATTCGAATGAGAGTAAAGTGGCCATGAAACATGAAAGGCTCCAGACGAAACATGAGATGAGAGATTTATGAGATGAAGCATGTTTTTTTAATAGGTATATAAGATCGTCCTCAAATTTAATTTAGAAAAAAAATCTCCTATTATAACAGGTCAAAATTAAGACTAGACTACACTAAGCTCTTCACGTCACTGACTACCCCCAGGAACACACCGTTTTTACTGTGTTTAAGTAGGTATGGCTGGAAAGAAAAAACGGTGATGAACAAACTTCCCAGAAACAGCTGTCTAGGTCAAGTTCACCGAATCCAAAACAACTGTTTTTAAACTCTATATTGTCTGTCAGTGAACTTAGCCTTTTTGATGCTATTTCAAATTGTAACCGGATTATTAACGAATTCAAAGACAAAGGTCATTAACACCATGTCAATAGTATAAACAAACTGTTGGAATAGATCGAAAGATAATAATATTCAACACGCACTGATAAAAATACATCATAATATGCATTACGTATTCGAATCGAGGCCGTCCAGTTAGCAACACAGCGCGGATGAACGCACACGTCCATTGCTTTAAAAAAAACAAAAGTAAATTTGTGGAATCCCGCCATTTTTGCTGTGAACTGTCAAGTAGTTTATCAAAATAAAGTTTTTTTAATGAAAATTTTAGTGTTTTGAGTGTTAATTGTGACTTGGATTTTCGCCAATTTTTGTTTTGAATCGTCTCTGTAAGTATGTACCTAAATAATGTTTATTTTCCTGTTTAGTCATTGTAAATAATGCTGTATTTAAGTAGTTGTAGTTATGACTTCAAGAAAAGAGTAGGTATTTGAATAAAAATAATTAAATTCCTTTTTGATGCTAAAGATTTCTAGGTTAAGTAGTTTATTATAGTATATTGCGATTGTTACCTATATATTTAGATAAAGGTCATAAAGAGCAAACAAAGCGTCTTAGTATTTTCATGTAGCAAAAATACCTAAAAATTAACTTACCTAGGTAAGTCCTATACCTAATATTTCTATCGGGGTAATATGTATAGGTAATTTGGAGGTAAGTAATTATACATGTGATTTAGAAACTGTATGATGATTTAAATTTAAAACGAACTAGGAACTTATAATAATAATTAACGGGCAGTCATACATATCTTTTTTTGTTCAGTATAATTATGTAGTTTAAAATAATTACCCATGTTTAAAAAACGCTAAAAACAAAGGCTTGAAAAATTAAAAAAAAAATGTATACATATTATAATAATATCGGAGGAGCTAGGGGCTAAGTTACAGCCGTGCTGATTCCTCAATCATAAGGTTAAGCAACGCTTGGCACGGTCGGTACTTGGATGGGTGACCATCTTACCATGACGAGTTATTCCGTGTTTTGGTTGGCACGTTAAATTGGTGGTCTGTCAATTGAACGTCTTCGGCAATGCTGCGGGTAGTTCGAAGCTAGGAAGTCTAAGAACCAGTCTTACCATGGGATATCTATCATTCTGCCCAGGTCTGGGTTGAGGATTGTGAGGGGCCTGCCGTAAGGCGGGTAGTCGCCGGTGGGGGCTTGGACGCTATGGACTTCCAGGGTATTTTTAGTGGAACGATCGTACCAGAGAGTCCCACATACCCCTCTCCTGTCCTTTCCTAGCGACAAAAAAAACTGACTGGAACTGACTAGAAGCTGTCTCCCAACATGGTTGGGAAAGACTAGGTAGATGGAATGGGATGGGAAATCATCAAGCGTCTCCCTCCAGCTGTAGGCGAAGCAGGAGGGCGTGCCTATCCATTATTGGCTTTGAACCCATTATAGATATCTACCTTAATGGGTGTACCTTCATAGTATGAGGAAAATCTTCAGTAGGTAGGTACAGACAACAGCATATCAAGTTACCACAATCTGTCAAATTTCTGCGATAGATTTTCAACCTTATTACAATAGCAAAAGGTTAATAGTTGATTGGTAAAATATGACAGATTCGTATACGTTGACCTGCGGTCGTCTGTACATACCTACGTACCTTCTTACTTCTAACCACGGATCTAAAAAAAATAGGGCCATGCTTCTAACATAACGACAATATTTTAAGACGCAATTTCAATAGACTTTAGGCACGCGAATCGATTAGCTTCAGGTAAATAGCTAGAAAATCAAATAATATTGTCCTTTTGGCGTCCCGTCACGGCCACTAGATTTTTTTCTCACATCTTAGATAATACAGAATTTTACCTGATGCAGTCAACAGTTAAGGAGTACTGTAGACGCCATGGCATTGCCATCATATTACGTTGAGGGCGTATCTTTTTCAAAATCAAAATCAAAAAGCATTTATTCAAAGTGGGCTGAAAACTGCACTTTTCGAACGTCAAAATTACATCAGACAGCCCTAAAAACGCCTGCCCTTCACCACTTCCTATGTGTTTTTGCTGGGAAGAAGTGGCACAACAAACTCCCCAGCAACACATGTCTGTCTATTAGATTTTAAGAATCTTAAGACAACGAGCTATCTATCTGCCCATGCACAATATTTTCGTCTCCGATCACTCGTATAGAATTTTCTGGATGGTATTTAATTTCACCTTGTTTGTTATACATTGACATTATTTACCCTCAAAGCGCCTTTTGTAAAATGTGAGTATCATCTGACAACTCTTTGACCTACGTGATCCTCACATTATATTGAAATTATTTTGTACAAGATACCTAGTTATTTTAAAAGAGTGTCCATGGAGTTTCTTGCCGGTTCTTCTCCATGAGACCAACTCCTTGGAACCGTGCAACTAGCTTAACTTTTCATAAGAACCTGTAATAGGTCTACTTGAAATAAAAATTTTTGACTTTGACTTTGATTCCACCACGTTACTTCAGCTAGGATATTTTTTTTCCAAAACGACTACACGCACAACTTTAGTGTTCCATACCCAAAGGGTAAAATGGGACCCTATAACTAAGACTTCGCTGTCCGTTCTCCAAAGTTCGCCACTTTGCTCCGTCTTCAGCCATCCGCATCCACTGCTTCCCGGCAAACTTGGCTACATCGTCCGTTCATCTAGAGGAAGGCCTGCCTACACTGCGTCTTCCAAGTCCTGGTCGCCACTCAAGATTTTTTCTGCCCCATCAACCTTCTGTTTGACTAGCTACGTGCTCTGCCCATTGCCACTTCAGCTTTGTAATTTGCAATTCTTCGGGCTATGTCGGTGTCTGGTTCTTTAGCGGATCTCCTCATTTCTGATTTGATCTCACAGAGAATTCTCTCCTCTCCATTGCTCTCTGAGTGACTGATCTTCCTCATAAGGCTTATAGTTAGCGGCCACGTCTCTGTGTCGAAGGTCATCACTGGCAATACACATTGGTTATAGACCTTTCATCATTGGTCATAGCTTTACAGCAGATTATGCACTAATTATAAAACCTACTCATACCACACTCAGAAACCCTTCTAAGTGTTCTTGTTTATTTCATTTATTTTTAAGAATGCCAAAATTCTCTTGAAAACAATTACAGACGCCTGCAACAATCAACCTACCTGAATCTGTCAATTTTTTTCAATAGATTTTGGACTTTATCACAATAGTGAAAGGTCAATGTTCGATTGGTATAATTGGACAGATTCGGGTAGGTTGACCTGCTGGCTTTTTTTTTGTACCTAACCGATTCAAGAAATTCTTTTCAGTGTTCAATATGATATCATGTTTCCAGGAAATATACACTTGGGTATTGTCTTACAAAGTGCAATCAAATATATTAAAAAAAAATAAAGAATTGTTATTTATCAGCAAATAAGTTATAATGTGTGCAATAAATTGCATTATATTGCTGCAATGTCTGCACAATTAGTTGCAACTGATAATGGGTGCATATTTACGTAGTGAGTTGAAATATTATATTTTATGAGTTTAATAACGTCAAAATTATGATAACAATCTTAGTGGACGTCTCGGTAATAATTGTTCTACTCGCACTTTGAGTTGGTATTTGGGGCAAACCAACATCGTCCTGCCCCAATTGCCAACCTCATCTGCCCGTGGTGCTCCCTGCTGAACAACGGACGAGGCTCTGAAGACCGACTGGTGCCGGTATAACCACCACACAGAACAAGTGGGATATTAAATGCCTTGCTCGGAGATGGGCAGCAGCATCTCCGAAGTTTAACATATCCTATACTGCGCTCACCAACACGCATGCCCAGGGCGGTGAGCATGGGCAAATCCCCCTAACTTGGGGGAGGCCTTTGCCCAGTAGTGGACACATTTCGAATACTCACGATTCGAAGTCGAAGATTCGGGAGTCAGCACGCGTAAGCGCCTGTCCAGCCCCAGTGTTTTACTGCTTACGGCTACTAAACAGCCAGTTTAAAATATGAAGAAGGCAAATAAAGTAATAGTGCGATGTTCTTGCCCGTTGCTAACAATTGTATAGAATATGCCTTTCAAATAAAACTGCATGATATAATTTATATAAAATACTTATATGGCAGATATAGTCGTTTTCGACAATGACCGCCATTTATTTCCAAGTCATCAGTAACTACAGTAAAAATCTTTGTTGATGGGAGCGCAAAACAGGAAGTAACGCAGACTGATTACATCGTTATAATAATAGTTATTTATACTTCACTACTGTTAAGGCATATTAAAATCACATAGTGTTAGGCGAATTATACACTACCTCGCGTCTCGTATAAGGTAGGGGCTGCATTGACCTTATCAGCCTATTGTCGGCCACTGCTGAACGAAGGACTCCCCCATCATCATCATCATCATCAGCCTTTTTATCATCCCACTGTTGGGCACAGACCTCCCCTCACACAGAAGGATTGAGCGTTAATCACCACGTGCGCTCAATGGGAGTTAGTGTTTTCAGACTTGTAAAGTCCAGGTTTCCTCGAGATGTTTTCCTTCACCTTTAATCAGCCATCGGTGTCTTATACTTAGAAAGTACATAAAAACCTAGAAAAGTTGCATTAGTACTTGCCTGGAGTGGAAACCACACATCCATACTTGAGAGGTCGGTGCTTTATCCACTAGGCCACCACGACATTACACGAATCTTCGAATCATCGCCCACCCTGCAGCAAGACGTCCATTTTCCCAATCGCGGTCTCCAAAGAGGTGTCTGCTCCATCGACCGTCCGTCCTTCTGCAGACATGGCCGNTTCCACCACGTTACTTCAGCTAGGATATTTTTTTTCCAAAACGACTACACGCACAACTTTAGTGTTCCATACCCAAAGGGTAAAATGGGACCCTATAACTAAGACTTCGCTGTCCGTTCTCCAAAGTTCGCCACTTTGCTCCGTCTTCAGCCATCCGCATCCACTGCTTCCCGGCAAACTTGGCTACATCGTCCGTTCATCTAGAGGAAGGCCTGCCTACACTGCGTCTTCCAAGTCCTGGTCGCCACTCAAGATTTTTTCTGCCCCATCAACCTTCTGTTTGACTAGCTACGTGCTCTGCCCATTGCCACTTCAGCTTTGTAATTTGCAATTCTTCGGGCTATGTCGGTGTCTGGTTCTTTAGCGGATCTCCTCATTTCTGATTTGATCTCACAGAGAATTCTCTCCTCTCCATTGCTCTCTGAGTGACTGATCTTCCTCATAAGGCTTATAGTTAGCGGCCACGTCTCTGTGTCGAAGGTCATCACTGGCAATACACATTGGTTATAGACCTTTCATCATTGGTCATAGCTTTACAGCAGATTATGCACTAATTATAAAACCTACTCATACCACACTCAGAAACCCTTCTAAGTGTTCTTGTTTATTTCATTTATTTTTAAGAATGCCAAAATTCTCTTGAAAACAATTACAGACGCCTGCAACAATCAACCTACCTGAATCTGTCAATTTTTTTCAATAGATTTTGGACTTTATCACAATAGTGAAAGGTCAATGTTCGATTGGTATAATTGGACAGATTCGGGTAGGTTGACCTGCTGGCTTTTTTTTTGTACCTAACCGATTCAAGAAATTCTTTTCAGTGTTCAATATGATATCATGTTTCCAGGAAATATACACTTGGGTATTGTCTTACAAAGTGCAATCAAATATATTAAAAAAAAATAAAGAATTGTTATTTATCAGCAAATAAGTTATAATGTGTGCAATAAATTGCATTATATTGCTGCAATGTCTGCACAATTAGTTGCAACTGATAATGGGTGCATATTTACGTAGTGAGTTGAAATATTATATTTTATGAGTTTAATAACGTCAAAATTATGATAACAATCTTAGTGGACGTCTCGGTAATAATTGTTCTACTCGCACTTTGAGTTGGTATTTGGGGCAAACCAACATCGTCCTGCCCCAATTGCCAACCTCATCTGCCCGTGGTGCTCCCTGCTGAACAACGGACGAGGCTCTGAAGACCGACTGGTGCCGGTATAACCACCACACAGAACAAGTGGGATATTAAATGCCTTGCTCGGAGATGGGCAGCAGCATCTCCGAAGTTTAACATATCCTATACTGCGCTCACCAACACGCATGCCCAGGGCGGTGAGCATGGGCAAATCCCCCTAACTTGGGGGAGGCCTTTGCCCAGTAGTGGACACATTTCGAATACTCACGATTCGAAGTCGAAGATTCGGGAGTCAGCACGCGTAAGCGCCTGTCCAGCCCCAGTGTTTTACTGCTTACGGCTACTAAACAGCCAGTTTAAAATATGAAGAAGGCAAATAAAGTAATAGTGCGATGTTCTTGCCCGTTGCTAACAATTGTATAGAATATGCCTTTCAAATAAAACTGCATGATATAATTTATATAAAATACTTATATGGCAGATATAGTCGTTTTCGACAATGACCGCCATTTATTTCCAAGTCATCAGTAACTACAGTAAAAATCTTTGTTGATGGGAGCGCAAAACAGGAAGTAACGCAGACTGATTACATCGTTATAATAATAGTTATTTATACTTCACTACTGTTAAGGCATATTAAAATCACATAGTGTTAGGCGAATTATACACTACCTCGCGTCTCGTATAAGGTAGGGGCTGCATTGACCTTATCAGCCTATTGTCGGCCACTGCTGAACGAAGGACTCCCCCATCATCATCATCATCATCAGCCTTTTTATCATCCCACTGTTGGGCACAGACCTCCCCTCACACAGAAGGATTGAGCGTTAATCACCACGTGCGCTCAATGGGAGTTAGTGTTTTCAGACTTGTAAAGTCCAGGTTTCCTCGAGATGTTTTCCTTCACCTTTAATCAGCCATCGGTGTCTTATACTTAGAAAGTACATAAAAACCTAGAAAAGTTGCATTAGTACTTGCCTGGAGTGGAAACCACACATCCATACTTGAGAGGTCGGTGCTTTATCCACTAGGCCACCACGACATTACACGAATCTTCGAATCATCGCCCACCCTGCAGCAAGACGTCCATTTTCCCAATCGCGGTCTCCAAAGAGGTGTCTGCTCCATCGACCGTCCGTCCTTCTGCAGACATGGCCGGCTCATTTCCACTTCAGCGTGCTAATTCTATGAGCAATGTCGAATTCTTTAGTTATCCGCTAGAAAACTCTTGATTATCACTGCTATAAAAGAAAACAGTGCATTATAAAACACGTCACGATTTAAAAACAGTGTGTGAAAAACATTTTTTTTATGGCTGAGCGTAGTTTTAACGTGCGGTAAAAATACGTGCGAACGAGTTTTCCTAGTCGTGGCGTGGTGGTCTGGTTTTTTTTATTAGGTTAGAGTAAACTGTACGATGTCACGTGGACGTGTGTGATCCTCTTAATTACGCACACATTAGCCTTTGATCTTGAGCTGATTATACCTTAGCTATCAGTTAAGTAAATGTCCTATGGATAAACTTTTCCTACATATGTGCACAAGTTGGTAGATAAAATAAAGTGGTAGTACCTCGCTGGTCTAAAGGTCGCAAAGCGGGACTGCTGTGGACTGGGTTCACCTTTGGTAACACTGATTTTCGGACTTTCTTTACTATGTCAACAGTAAAGACTGCCAAAGATGTTCAAATGCCAGGACTCACCAACATAACTTACCCTCCGAAAAACTGAGGAACTCGTAATATACTCTCCCATTCACAGACCGACCGCCCCAAGTATTGCTTAACCTTATAATCGACTCGTGCAACTGTTACTAAGGCTGGATTGCTCTTAACTGGCCGTGAAATGGCGACTTATGGGTGAAATAGATGAGTTGAAAGCTGTGTGACCAATGGGCGAACGTTTCGCCGCCAGACCCAGTCTTACGGCCGTTCCCAATAACCTATCTATCTCTGGATTTGCTTACTAGAGGTAGAATTTTGACATTAGCTCCATACAAGTAATGTCAAATTCCTATCTCTAGTAAGCAAATCCAGAGATAGACAGAATATTGAATTCCACAGTAAGTCAGTTTAAAAAAGATAACGCAAGTAATTTATTTTTACAGAACTGCCTTCACGTCATGACCAGTTGAAACATGGAGAAGTTACTGATAGCCTTCAAGCTTCGTACTCCTCGAGCTACTGAGGAGTTGTCCCGAAGCCAGTATTCCCTGGTCTCCACGGATTTGACTGAAGAAGCTGTGCAGTTGTGGCTTGGATTACCTGAGGAAGTCAGGACTGATTCCTCTTGGGAACTCTTCAGAAAGCGCTATGAGAGGCACGGTAAGGAACTAAGGGTATAAATAGATGAGCGCTGATGCATCATCGTCTGCCTAGCCTTTTCCCAAACAATGTACCTAGTGTCTACGGTGTGGCCACGGAGGACGGAAAATTAGGTTTAAAAATAACTAGGAGTTTTTCGCAGTTGCTATTACTTCCTCCAATAACAGGATCGTTTATGATAATCACAAATAACGTAGTTTTGTATTGGTAAAAGATTTTTCAAAATCGGTTTCGTAGATCGAAAGAATAACCCCTACCTTACGCGATACCATCTTAAACTTTTCCTAAATGCTGTCTGTCTGTCGCGCTTTGACACCAAAACCACTGAACCGATTTAGGTAAATTAAAAAGTGATCAGATTCCAATGGTTTGTACACAGATAGTCTAGAGTCTGCTGCGAGAGACGTGATAAGGAAGGCAAAAGTATTATTTTTACTTTTTAACCAGGTGCGAGAAGTTAGTAATTACCTGGCGTCCGAGGTACAGGAGCTGGTTGTTAAATCTATAGGTACTAATACTATAAAGCTGAATAGTTTTTTGTTTGTTTGAACGCGCTAATCTCAGGAACTACTGGTCCGAATTGAAAAAATATTTCAGTGTTAGATAGCCCATTTATCGAGGAAGGCTATAGGCTACTTTTTATCCGGGTGCCCGGAGTAGTTCCCACGGGATGCGGGTGGAACCGCTGGCAGAAGCTAGTAAGTCATAAAATTCCCGGTAGTAATCAACGTCAGATATGTAATACAAAATGGATAGCAGATGCGTACGAAGACAAACTGACATGTTCCATATGACTGATATAAGAAATATCGTCATGTGTATCAACAAAATGACGTATTGATTGATTTATTACTAATACCCTCAATATGTACCACCAGGCAGCTTGTGGGTAACGGCCGTTCCCAATAACCTATCTAACTCTGGATTTGCTTACTAGAGATAGGAATTTGACATTAGCTCCATACATGTAATGTCAAATTCCTATCTCTAGTAAGCAAATCCAGAGATAGATAGAATATTGAATTCCGCAGTAAGTCAACAAACAGAACAGTACGGGCCGATCGATCAGGTTAAGGCAACGCTTGGCAGGTCGTTCCGTGGATAGGTGACCATCTTTTCCTAAGAGTTCTTGCGTGTTTCGGAAGGCACGTGAAATTGGTGGGTCCAGGTTGTCATTTGAACATCTTTGGTAGTCGTTACGCGTAGTCAGAAAATAGAATGTCACACAATCAGTCTTACCAAGGGGGATTGATCAGGTAACAGGGTTGAATGTTACATGGTTGTCGCTCCATGTGGCATATTGGTACTCAGCTGCATCTGGTTAGACTGGAAGCCGACCCCAACACAGTTGGGAAAGGGCAGGCAGATGATGACTAATAATGATAATTGTGTACTCTTTTCCCTTTAAACACTATAAAAGGAAAGTAAGTAGATCCAAAACTGTAATTTCAAAATAAAGAGAACCCATTTTATGGGATTATTATTGCCTAGCAACACAAACAATTGAATAATTGGTCACGCATCAAGATACAACTAAAAATAGTATCCAAGGCTTACAAACGGATGAGAAAACAACGAGCTCATACAATGTTACTAATTTAGTTTAAATTCTTTTATAGTATTTGTCACGGCTACAATTAGAGATTGCAAACCGGGCCCGGCCGGGCCGGGCCCGCCCGGGCCCGGTGCCTTTTTAGGTACCCACCGGGCCCGGCTATTCTTACCGGGCCCGGTCGCCGGGCCCGGTAAGTAAACCATAGCGCTATCTATCTAATTATACATAGGTTATAATGGCACTTTTAGTACTTTAAACTGCGGTATTAGTTTCTTATTTTAATACTATGTTTTCAAATAGACACTATAAAGAGTAAAGAGAAACACCTGCTTGTTTAAACTTATAAAAATAAGTAATTGCTAATGCTGCATATCCGTCCATAAGAAAAAGTAATCAATGTTGTATTAAGTGTGATTTTGAGACTTGAGTGAGACTGATTAATGTGATAATTGTTCCTAAGCCAGTTTGAAATAAATATTAATCCTGAATGATTGTCTTTTTCCATTAAAATGATAAAAAAATCATTAAAAACTTTAAAGGTTTCATGGCTAACACAACCCGGCCGGGCCCGGCGGACCCGGCCGGGTTGGCGACGAATGCAACCGGGCCCGGCCGGGTTGAGAGACATACCGGGTTGCAATCACTAGCTACAATATAGTCCGAGTTATTTTTAGAACGCTTAACTAATATGTTAAGTAATGACCCGTCTCGGCTTTACGCTTATACTATCCTCCGCCAGCGGTTTTACCCGCATCTTGTAGCAACTACTCCGCGGATAAAAAGCCTATAGCTTTCCTCAATAAATGGGCTATCTAAAACTGAAAGATTTTTAAAATCGGACTAGTGGTTAATGCGTTTCGCGCGTTCAAACAATCAAACGAATAAAAAAGATAAAATTAGCATATAATATTAGCATTATACGAAAACTAAACTTGGAGATCATTAGTGGACAAAAAGTAGCCTATAGCCTTCTTCGATAAATGGTCTATCTAAAACTAATTTTGGATTGCAAATTAGTCACGTTTCCGAAATTAGCGCGTTCAGAAAACAAACTTCGGTTTTATGATATATGTATATGATATGAGGTATATAAATGAAGCAATTTAAGTATAACATTGTTTCATTTGCTTACCTCGAGACATTTTACTATGAAAGACACGTTTTTAGGGTTCCGTACCCAAAGGGTAAAACGGGACCCTATTACTAAGACTTCGTTG
>NWSH02000305.1:1395508-1433443 GCA_002382865.2 Heliothis virescens | reverse complement strand
GTATGACCCCTCCCGCTGTGGGTGACAGCATGAGGGAGTGTCAGACTTTTACTGACTAAAACCGACCGTGTTCCTTCGGGAGCCCTTTGTGCGCCAGGGCCGCGGTAACTATTTCGAACAACCCGCAGCCCCGAGTACTTAAGAGGCTTCGCTTGAAATAAGCAATTTCTTTGCCAGGTGGAGCCGAAACTATACAGAGATCTTCAAAAAATGGTGCGGTGACCAAACGTCTGCCTTCTGTGAACTCAGCACCACATTTGCACGAGCCTGACAGCCAGGAAGATGAAGTTAGGATCCTCAATGGCGCTAAGGGAACAAGGATAGAAATGGAACATAAGAATAAGCAGGAGAGAGTGTAGGTACCATAGTTTTTTCTATCTATCTAAGCTGAAATATGATAAGATGGTTTTTAGGGTTCCGTACCCAAAGGGTAAAAAGGAACCCTATTACTGAGACTTTGTTGTCTGTCTGTCTGTCTGTCTCCAGGCTGTATCTCATTAACCGTGATAGCTAGAATGCTGAAATTTTCACATATGATGTATATCTGTTGCCACTATAACAACAAATAACAAAAATAAAATTAAAAAAATATTAAGGCTGTTGATTTATTTTAATTAATTGCAAAATTGTATACTAGTAGCACCATCTATTAGAAATAATGTGCAACTTAAATAACTCACACTTGTCCATTCCTATTGTACTTTTTTCATAGATAATGATACGGAACTCTTCGTGCGCGAGTCCAACTCGCACTTGGCCGGTTTTCATAAATAATGGTACGGGACCCTTCGTGCGCGAGTCCAACTCGCACTTGGCCGGTTTTCATAAATAATGGTACGGGACCCTTCGTGCGCGAGTCCAACTTGCACTTGGCCGGTTTTTTTGGTTTGTACCCTAAAGGCTCCCAAACTACTGGACTGATTTGAAAAAGACTATAGAGCTGCCTGAATTGTACTGAACAAGAGCTGAATCAGTGAGGTCCATGTATCGTGAAAACCACACAGAGACACATTAGACGGATAACAAAGACTTTAGCTATCTTTGGGCTCCTTAAAGATTTTGATGCAGCCATTTTATTTTTACAGGTCCGATGATATGCCGTCAGATCTGGAAACATCGAAAAAGCCTTCAAAGGTAGGTCTTACTAGAAATTTTACACTTACAATTTTACAATTTTTATAAAGTACACCATCTAAAAAAAATATTAGATGACCTAGCTTCATATTTTAGACAACAACCGGATCTTACTCGCGATCAAACTATTAAAGGTTTACGATACCTCTTTTCTCCCGACGTTTCGGCCGAATTGCGCCGACCGTGGACACGGGTAGACTCTCGAGACTCTCGAGAGATCGCGAGTAAGACCCGGTTGTTGTCTAAAATATGTGTACAAATCGCGAAAGTTTAAAAACATTTAAAAAGACCTAGCTTCAGTTAAGTAGCGGAATATTAAATCTTTGACTTTATGTATGACCTTATGACAGAATGAGGCCGTTTGTGGTCGTAGTGGCTTGGTGGTTAAAGGACCTGCCTCTCGAGTACCTACGAGTGTGCGGTTTCAATTCCAGGTCAAGATGCGTGCCTGTTTTCGGACCTCTGTGAATTTGTATTTGTGTTTTGCCGCGTAGAATGAGTATCGAGTCTAAATATCCAAGTTTTGAAATCGACAATTTGTACTTACGATAAGTACAGATGACAGAACAACAACCTACCACAATCTGTCTAATTTCTTCAATAGATTTTCAACTTTATCACAATAGTGGGAAGTTAATGTTCGATTGGTAAAATTTGACAGATTCGGATATGTTGACCTACAGTCGTGTGTACCTCAACATTTTTAACCGACTTCAAAGTAGGGAGGTTCTCAATTCATCGGATTTTTTTTCTGTTAGAGTAAAATATTATCTTTTTTGCAGATGGCACAAGCCCGACATATAGTCAAAATTTCAGTATTAGTGGGAGTCTGGATATTTTTCACCGTTGCTTTTCTAATGTATAATGAAAAACAAGAGGTGACCAGGCATTCTTCCGTCGCCCCTGAACAAATTAAAGGTTCGTTTTATGAAGGTATTGATGACAATACGACAATAAATGAAAAAAATACGGACAATAGGTACTAGTTCATAGGAATTCCAACCCATAAAAAAAAATATCAAGTGGCATTCGGACTCGCGCACTGAGGGTTCCGCACCATTATCTATGAGAAAAATCACATTTGGCGTATGGGAGCATCAAAAATATGTATTTTATTCTACTTTTCAGAATTTGTGGTTAGAGCGGCATCATAATGTGAAAATTTCAAATGTCTAGCTATAACGATTGTTAAGACGGACAGACGAACTGCGAACTTTTAGTAATAGTGTCCCTCGCCTTTGGGTACGGAATCCTAAAAAACTTAACATCAAAAACAAAAAAGTCACAATTTCGAACAAATTAAACAGCATAAAAATGGGAACGGAATAGAACACTTTTTATAAAAAGTTTTGGTTCCCTAACTTATGATAAGAGCGATAAAAGGTGGTAAAAGCGCGGCCACGCGTTTACTTTTTTGGCGTAAAAACACATGGTGTAGCAAGTGAGAAAAATGTAATTAATTTCCTATGCCTAAACTACTGGAAATATTCAAATATTTTTTTTATTTTCTAGACTGCGAATGTGTAGAAGTATGCGTAGATTATTATTGTCGTATTGTCATCAACTTCTTATAATTGTGGGGCTCGTGGCTAAGTAATTAAATTTACTCAACAAATTATTATTTTTTCAGACTACATTATAGAAAATGATCAAAATAAGCTCTCAATACTTTTAAAGTTAACGGGACCATTTTTATCCGAACAATATGAGAAGAAATTGAATTATAGTGAAAGAAAGAATATGCATAAAATGCAAATATGGATTGAAAAGTGGGTTGTGAACGGAGATGGCAATAATGGTAGTGTCAAATATGATGCAGTTCAGGTAAGTTTTATGAAGAATTAAAATAATTCCCAATTTTTTTTTAATTAGTTAAAAGAGTATATAATGCAAAATACTACGAAGCCCATAAGTATGTCATCTTAGATTATCATGGTGACTATTTTTGCTTATATACATTTTGGAAAATAGATGAATCTATTGTGCAAAAACATTTCATCCTTGTTGGTTTTGCCGTTACGCTGCGAGACTGTTAATACAACAGACATAAATTCACATTTTTTATGTATCTAAATAAGGTTGCTGTGATCAAACTGCTGGGGAGCTTGTTATGTTTATTTTTTTTATATGTATATTTTTTTATATGTTATTTTTTTAGAATTGACTTTCAAAACGAGCTGATTTTCAGTCTACTTCAAATAAATCATTTTTTATCTTTATCAAAAACAGCTATACCTATATTTTTTATTATTTTTAGACATCAAACCACTGGACATTTCTACTAGAAAATCAAATGGAAGATTTCCACGAAAGCAAGACCCGATTTTCTATATTACAACTGCCTCCATTATCTACTAATACCAGCGTCCTGTCTGTCCGTTTGTCCACTACATCCCATACAATAGTTCCTTTTACCTTGAGCTATACTTTGGATCCTTTGGACAGAACCGCGGGACTTGTATATGCTTGTATCTTACTGGCTTCATTGTATGGCCTTATCGTTTTTGAGGTAAGTTTATATTTTTTATTTTTTTAAATATTTTTTTTTAGTTAGTTTCAACAAGTTTTTGTATTATTCTTTTCTACAGTCATTTTAATAAGTGTTTTTTTTGCAAATTTTGCTAATGAGTAAATATGACCCTTTCTTTAATATACTTTAGGTACTTAAACCACTTTGTCGCATAAAACTATGATGATCCCAATTTTTGGGATTGTGCCTTTATTTTCAAGAGTTTTAAGTATTTTTACAGTAAAAATAAATAAACTATTTTATAAATTATAGCTTTTGGGCACACTTCATGAAATATATCACTTGTGAAACTTGATCATTTTGGAAATTATACATTTGAAAGACAACATATATTACGTCTACCATCTAAAGAGAGCTTATTCGTTTTTAGGGTTCCGTACCCAAAGGGTAAAAACGGAACCCTATTACTAAGACTTCGTTGTCTGTCTGTCTGTCTGTCTGTCTGTCTGTCTGTCTGTCTGTCTGCACGCTGTATCTCATTAACCGTGATAGCTAGAAAGCTGAAATTTTCACAAATGATGTATTTTCGTTGTCGCTATAACAACAAATACTAAAAATTAAAAAAAGTTATATATTAAGGGGGTCCCCATACAATAAATTATAAAGACAGTGCAATTTGAATACAACGCCATCTGTTACTCAAGCGTGGAACTACAGCTTGGTACGGAACCCTTCGCGCGCGAGTCCAACTCGCACTTGGCCGGTTTTTCTTTTTGCAATTAACTTCACACTTTAAAATACGAATAAAAATTTTACAATCAAAATTCTCCAGGTTATAAACCGAACGATGGCAGCTCTCCTGCTATCAACAGCATCTTTAGCAGCCTTAGCTATCGCTGGTGAAAGACCTTCCATTCCTGAGCTGATCTCCTGGTTAGACGTGGAAACCTTACTCCTGCTCTTCAGCATGATGGTTCTCGTCGCCTTCCTGGCTGAAACTGGGGTCTTTGATTATTTCGCTGTTCTTACATTTCAGGTAAGTGGAATTGTGATCTGATATGGCTTATTACAGGTTTAAGTTAATAACTGCCTCGTTGGTCTAGTGGTCGCATAGCCGACTGCTGATCACGAGGTCTCGGGTTCGATTCCCGGGACGGGCCGAAATCACTTTGTGGGTTTTCGAAACTTTCACAAAGCAGCCTGGAGTCGGAAGTTGGTGATTGATACACCCGTGCATCGGAGAGCACGTTAATGTCGGTCCTGCGCCTGATCTCTCTCGCGCTATGCTCGTGAGGGAATAGGGAGTGCACCTGTGTCTGCGCAAATGCTTGTGCACTATAATTCCTGCGCAGCTGGCTGATCTCCTTATATGAGAACAGCCGCCGTGGCCGGCAATCGGTTAGGATGCCATCATCATCATCATCAAGTTATACCTCAACCTCACAAATGATTAATTCTTACTTAATAGTGTTAACGTGAAAGAAACTCTGTCTGTGTGATTATCACCTTAAAACTACTGAACCGATTTAAATAATAGTATATTTACATATTTTTGAAGTGTTTCCTTTTTCCTCGTTTCTTCGGGATGCTGGTGGAACGCCAGAAACAGCTGGTTTTCATAATTCAATATGAAAAACTATTTTGTCATTTTTCAGATATTTGCATGCACTTGTCAATAAAATTTAGGTTTAGGTACAGCACCCGGTCTTGAGAGCCATATCAGGCCCTTTTACACAGCCTCGTGGATCTAGAACTCACATAGCGCAGCTACTGTGCACGTGGTACCGGGTTCGATTACCTGCTTGAGCCAAAATTGATTTGTGAGTTTTAAAAAACCTTTCACAAAGCAGCCCGTGTGAGAGTGAGGGAATAGGGTGTGCACCTAACTGCGCAAATGCTTGTGCACTTTAATATATCCGGCGAAACTGGCTGATCTCCTTAGAGAGAAATACTGCCGTGGCCGACAATCCTGGAGGCCATTACACAAACAGATTTAAATAAAATGTTCAAGTATTCAAAATTTTACTGTCTTGTTTTCAGTTAGCAAAAGGCAAAATTTGGCCGTTGATAACATTGCTATGTGTGATCACATCTGTGGTATCATTGCTATTGGACAATGTGACGACTGTTCTTCTTATGACGCCAGTTACTATACGGTAAGAGATATAATATATTATTTTTCTATCTTTTAAGCATTTTAGACCATTTATTTTTGTGACAAATCTGATTTGTAGATGGCTTCTGACTATTGAATTTATATTTGTACTTGCTGCTTGCTGAAACTACTTCCCGCAACCGGATAAAATATAGCCTATGTTACACGGGGATAGTCTAGCTTTCCAATAGTGATAGAATTTTCAAATTGGTCCTGAAGATTCAGAGCCAGGGTACAAGCAAAGATTCAAAAAAATGTTGCCTCTTTATTATATCAGTAAAGATAGATTCTCAGTTTTATGTGTTAGCCCTATAACTAGTCCTGCGGGGCCCACTAGGGCCAGAGCCCGTCGGGGCTGCGGGTTGTTCGCGCGAGTTATCGCGGCCCTGGCACACAAAGGGCTCCCGAAGGAACACGGTGGATTTTAGTCAGTAAAAGTCTGACACTCCCTTCCGCTGTCACCCACAGCGGGAGAACTCACACTGATGATTTCCCATCGATATAAAAAAAAGCCCTATAACTAGTAATGACCTTGAATTTAATCACCAGATTGTGTGTGGTGATGAAGATGGACCCAGTACCGGTTTTGCTTTCAATGGTGATGTTTTGCAACCTTGGTGGGACTGCTACCCCAGTCGGGGACCCTCCTAATGTGATCATCGCTTCGAACAAGCAAGTCGTGCAAGCGGTAAGTGAGATTTAACTAATTTATGAGAGACTTTAGAATGATGATCATTGTCATAATTTAGATTTACACTTTTGTAAGAATTTGTCGTCGCATGCACCTTAAAATAATGTCATGTTGCTTAATCTTTCTCCGGTCGCCTAATCTCTCTCGGGTCGTGTCGAATTGCCGTCCCATCGCGCTATGAGAGTGAGGGAATAGGGAGTGCACCTGTGTCTGCGCAAACGCTTGTGCACTATAATATGTCCTGCGCAGCTGGCTAAACTCCTTATATGAGAACAGCCGCCGTGGCTGACAATCGGCTAGGATGCTATTATTATTAATGTCTTGTTGATGCCCATTGTCCCGCTAGATGGCGTTGAATTCCAGGTTCTCAGTTTTTTTAGATTTTTGTGTAAATCGATCATTATTAAGTCGTACTAGTAACATTTGCGTGTCTCGGAAGTAACATTTTATTGAACCAGTTCATTTAATTGCCCTAAAATCCACACAATTCGAAATAATGGTAGCAATAAAAAATCTGTCTATAAACGATTCTGTATTTAATGGCAGATTTTGTATTGGTACCAGATTTTTATACTGTAGATATTAAAAGAAAACATGTTTTCTGATTGAAGTGTAAAGGAGCTAACCGACATATCTGCCTTATTCGCCAACCTCACCTATTTTTTTTCAGGGTATCAACTTCACGAATTTTACTATACACATGACCCTTGGTATACTTCTGGTAGCTATTCAGACTTACTTTCAACTGCGGTTCATATTCAGAGACCCTAATAAGCTAAGGATCAGCGAGTCTGAAGATATACAGGGTAAGCACCTATGTTCTATAATATACAAGCTGTTGATTTGCATACTAGTCAAATTCAAGGACGTAGTTATGCTAATGATTCTCGACGATAAAATGAGTTTTTTTTTTTATTTTTTTACCGAAATCCGTCAGTGTATACTAGCCGTATTTGAATGTGACGCGTGTATTAGTAACCTTATAACCGCTGCGCTTTCACACAAACGCAAACGACACGGTCTGACAAACGAATTGATTTTACTATTATTATTATTCTTTATTGCACACACAAGTATATATACACAGATTAAAATAGAGAGGTTATGTACAACGGCGAGCTTAACCCAATATTGGGTTCTCTAACAGCCAACCTGGAGTGATTGAGTGATTCGATGGGGGTACGGCAAAAATGTGCAACCTTTCCAAATAATTCACCTTATACTTATATAATATATAGGTATATATATATATATATTTTACCTACGATTTTGTTTAATTAATTCTTAACCTTATTTTTATTTAAACATATTAAATCACATATTTAAGTATTTTATGACAACCTCCTGAAATTCGACCAGGATGCAAATCAGCAGCTTCTATATTTTTTTTTTATTCCTCTTCCTCGATCTGCTTTTACAGCCTTAGCCAAATAACTTTGTATTTCTGAAGTTTTTACTAATATTATATATGCCAAAGTATGAGGATACCCTTTCGCGCAAAAACTACCGCACCGAATTTGATAAAACTTGCCAGTACCTAATATAGCTTATGTATCAGAATAACATATAGGCTACTTTTTATCCGGGTACGGGAAGTACTTCCTTCTGAAAGTGGGCGAAACCGTGAGTCGAAACATAAAACTAAAAACTCCAAAATATTATTTTCAGAAGTCCGCCGCCAGATTTCAATATGGCGCCACGCGGCCGACTCTCTGCCACATTTAAGTAATGATCACTTAATCGTTAAGAGACGACTTGAGAAGAAGATCGTTAAACTAACGGTTAAATTAGACCTTTTGGTTAAAGAAGGCAAAGTTAGGACTTGCCCTAAAGAGAGCTTTGAAACCACGCTAGCAGATATGAGAGAAAAGGTAAGATTTAACGCTAGTTTTACAGGTTAAAGATTAAGAAAAATTAAGAAAGAAACAGATAAAAATTAAGAAAGATAAAAAATAGTAGTCAAAATTAAAATCAGGGGTCAAAAGGCTGAATCGATCGAGATGAAATTTTGCTATAGATACAATCGGTATCGTGAAGTAAATTATATGCTAATTTGTATCAGGGTGCATGAGAAATACACTTACAAACAAGATCAGCAATTTCATCATGTTAGGCGCCAGCACATCAAGTTACTTCAGTCCAAAGACCCAAATCAATCATCATTTTCCTGCCTTGTTCCCAATTTGATGTGGGGTCGGCGAAATATGATTTTGCTTCCATTCCTCCCTGTCACTCGTCATACTGACATCCACTCTCTTCTTACTCATGTCATCTCTCACGCAATCCATCCATCTTTTCTTTGGTCTTCCTCTCCCTATATCTCCCTAATCTACATTTAAAATTCCAATCAATATTGAACCTTATATTTTATAGATAAAGTTGAAAATCTTTTCTCTAGTCTATTTAAGAAAATTACAGATTGTAGTATTTCGATGAGATGGCGTCTGTACTAAATATAAATAAAATAATGATAATTATATTCTGTTTTCAGTACAAAATAAGGGACAAGGCTCTTCTAGTCAAATGCTCAGTAACAATAGCTTTTGTGGTCATCGTATTCTTTCTGCATTCCTTACCTGAATTCAGTAAGTCTTAACATCATATTGCACTATAATATTATAAAGGTGAAAGTTTGTGACTGTTTGTATGTTTGTCAGTCTCAAGTGGATGGAGTAATTAGTAATTTTGATGAAATTTATTATGGAGAAGTTTAAAAACCTGGATTTAGTTTTAACCGGGATTTTTGTTCAAAAGTTATGATGATTTTTTTCTAATATAAGTTATACAAAACCTTATTTCTAGTTGTAGTGATAGTAGCAGCAGCCTTTAAAGAAATCTGAGTATATTGACCTATTACGAAGGGGCCCCCCAGGGAAATATATTAGGCCCTCTCTACTTTCTTTAGATGCATACAAAGTCAATTTAGGTTAACAGTGTATTAATTACATACTCCTTTTTTTTTGTCGCTGGGAAAAAATGACAATTACGCATCCCCTTCCCGTCGGGGGATGGGAGAGGGGTATGTGGGACTCCCCGGTACAGTTGTTCCCGGTATACCCACTAAAAATACCCAGCGGCACTCCGACCTCGCCTGAGTGGGGAGGGCCTGGGAGTCTATAGCTTGTGCCCAAAGGGCTGGCCGCATTGGTTAAGAGTAATGTTAGTATGTACTATGTTTTCTGTGTCAATATTAATATAATGTACTAGTACAAAATTAATTACTTTGGTATTAATAATTGATTGGAGATAACAGAAAGAGATTTTGATAAAAAGTTATGTTGATACAGCCAGTTTATAATATTAGTGTCACCGTCTTCCTCTTCAAGACCGCGTGTCCCTGGGTTGGTCGGCACTCCTGGGAGCTCTGCTGCTCCTGACGCTGGCAGACCGTGAGGATCTGGAGCCAGTGCTGCACAGGATCGAGTGGTCTACACTGCTGTTCTTCGCTGCACTCTTCGTACTTATGGAGGTACGACAAATATTATAGAAGTGAAAGTTTGTGAGTGTGTATGGTTGTTTCCTTCTCACGCAAGCGATTGAGCGGATTTTGAGGAAACTTAAGAAAAATATTGCTTTTATTTGTAAATTTGTTTTGTCCGGATGCGGGAAGTGGCGAAAGCTATTAATATTGTACAGATGAAGAGCTTTTTAAACGTGTTAATCTTAGGAACTACTAGTCCGATTTGAAAAATTCTTTCAGTATTAGATAGCCCATTTATCGGGGAAGGCTATAGGCTATTCTTTGTCCAGATGCGCGGAGTAGTTCTCATGAAACTGCTGGTTGAAACTAGTGTTATTTATATCAGTATCTAACCGAATTCCCAAATTCACTATACCTACTGTTTTTTATGCTTTTTGAACTATTTTTTTCTGTGTTTTCAGGCTTTGTCTAAACTAGGTCTTATAGGCTACATTGGGGGTTGGACAGAAGCCCTTATTCTAAGAGTGCATGAGAATGACCGTTTGGCAGTCGCTTTGGTACTCATGGTGTGGGTAAGTGAAAATATGTACCTACTTCTTATTTTTAATAATGGTGTTCAAGGCCAATTGTCGGCCACGACGGCTATTCTCATATAAGGAGATCAGCCAGCTGCGCAGGACATATTATAGTGCAGAGGCATTTGCGCAGACACAGCTGCACTCCCTACTCCCTCACTCTCATAGCGCGGGGGGGGGGCGCCCGACACCACCGGAGAGAGAGCACAAGCAGGATCGACATTATCGTGCTCTCCGATGCACATGCAAAATATCATACATACTTGGGAAAAGGCTAGGCAGTTGATTATCTCCTTCTCTAGGTTTCAGGTATAACATCAGCTTTTGTGGACAACGTGCCTTTAACGACTATGATGGTGCGAGTGGTCACTTCCTTGGGCACCCATCCTACGCTTAACCTGCCAATGGCGCCGTTGATATGGGCTCTGTCATTTGGAGTCTGTTTAGGAGGTAGGTAATGTTAAAACTAATTTTGTAGAGCAGTAAAGAACGGTTAATTCAAATTTCATTGTTATCGGTTTAGCTTTTTTTCTGTCAAAGCATAGCAAACGGACTCACTCTTATATTTTATAAAAGCTGTTCCCTACGACTCCGCCCTCGTCTCTGGAGAACCTCTTCCCGCAACCGGATAAAAAGTAGACTATATCCTTTCTCTGGCTCTAGACTATCTGTGTACCCATTTAAATCGTTTCAGTTTTGGCGTGAAAACGCTACATACAGACAGTTGGTTTGGCATTTATAGTAATAATCTGCACCAATATAACAAGGAGGAAATATGTTTTTGTTTGTTTGCACCCTAGAGGTCCGAAACATGGAGCGATTTGAAAAATAATTTCATTGTTAGGAAGCTAGACTATCCCCGACTAACATTTGCTATATTTTATCCAGGTACGAGAAATAGTTTCCACGGGACGCGGGTAAAACCGCTGGAAAACAGCTAGTTTATTATAACTAAGGCTTTATATTATTTTTTTTCAGGTAACGGCACATTAATAGGCGCAAGTTCAAACGTGGTTTGTGTGGGGCTCGCTGAACAACATGGCTACAAAATTACTTTTATGCAATTCTTTAAAATAGGCTTCCCAATTATGATAGGACACTTAATCGTGGCTACAGCCTACCTTTTAATATGCCACTGTGTTTTTACGTGGCATTGATTTTATAATTAATTAGCCACGTACGGCTGCCACGTCAAACTTTTTGTAGGACTAATAACACTGCGTTACAAATGAAAACAAAAATTAAGTACCCTCTATGAAATGTCATGTTTTCTTATTGATTTATATCGTTTAGTAAGAATGCATACATATTTTCTTTCCATCACGTATCATTTTTTTTTGTGAGGATGTGAAAAATTATCTTCAAAATTCAAAGAATCAAACATAATGTAAAGAAATTTTATAGAATGTACCAGATTTTTTTACATTAATCGAGTTTATTATTAACATTTAGGTATAAAAATACAGAAAAAAATCAGTTTATAAAAGAACCCCGAATGCTTTTAAATTTTGACTCTGTCGTTTGTAGTTTAAAGGATTTTCTCGTTTTAGATGCCAACAGTAATCGCCTAGCATAGTTGTGTCTCAACAGCCTTAAAATCGTTCTTCAAGGTTTTTCAGTGGTTCATCGGCTGTCCCGCAAACAAAGAAAACAACAGTATTTAGTAAATCCACCCTATGATCTGAGTAAAATAGATACAACTTTCAGATTAGCGCATACTTTCCACTTAAAATCTTTATATTTGATAAAATACACAAAAAAACTGTGGTATCCATGGTTTATCTCGATAAATAGCACGTCCAAAATAAAGTAAATATGCACTTTTCACTTTTTCGGAAACATTTTTGCTTGTGATTTCACAATGTACTATCCACAAACGTAACAAAACTTATTTGGTGCATTTTTGCAGTTGCGACGACCACTTAGATCAGTATTCATGTTGGATTTTCAAATTAATACGTTTAGAGATATCGACGCTATCAAATAGAACCGGTTTATAAATAAAACAAACCAATAAAAAAGTATAATGCATCGAAAACGTCAACGGTTTCTTATACGCCTAAAGTCAGGGTGGTTAATATAATGATTGGCATGTACCTCGAAAACTTGACGTGATGGATACCACATATGTTTGGAACATTTTATCTATGACTCATTACCTATTTATTCCAGCTATCAGTTTAACGGGTACCAAAATCGTGTAACGCAGTGTAATCGGACCGACCGATTTATTGTGGGATGTGTACGTTGTGCTTCTTCTATTAGAATGTTCTATTTTTGTCCTACAAATAATCGGTCACCGATTTATCGGACGTGTGCAGCCCAAGACTTTTGGTTATGGCAACATAATAAGAATTGTGTCGAGTTTCTATCGATGTTAATGTTTAATAGCTATTCGAAACAGTCAGTTAAATATTGGTTCTGTGAGATGTTTTTATTGTTATATAACAGCTTAATAATGTTATTTGTAAAAAAAATATTCCGTCCGCAAAGAAAAAAATCTAATAGTAATAGTGTCAAATTGCGGGGGCTTAGTCAGTAAGTATAAAGTACAAATAAATATTATCTTAGAGGGGATTGCTCGATTTAACTTTGAAGTTAACTTAATCAGTAAAATAGCCGCCTATTGGTTAAATTGGTGATTTGACAGCTGTGTGACCAATGAACGCCCATTTCAGGGCAGGTTAAGGTTAGGTTACCGTAAAAGTTAAATCGGGCAATCCAGGCTTAGTTTTAACTTAAGCTATTATAAATTAGATATTATTATAATAAGCAATGCAGTTTTCACGCGATTTATAAATAAGTAAATAAATAAACGTGCAATTTATAGGGAGTAGCGTTTGTTATTGTATATTTATTTTTATAATTCAGGGTTACCATTATATATTGAGGGTTAGGGAATTTTAAAATGATATACTATGATTCAAGTTCGTCCGTTTTTTAAACAACATTTCACTTTGAAAATTGAACGCAAAATATGCCAAGAGGTTTGGCAGCATTGCCACGTTGGATGGTAATACTTAATTTCTGTCCAAAAAATCTAGCCCTTGGGTTTCTCGAAGTGAAATAGTTTAATTTCAAAGAAAATTTAAAAAATAAAACTAAGCTTTAAAAATGGGAAGCTGTCGAATAAAAAAAGATCAAACGATTTAACTCTAAAAAAATGTACCATAAGAATAATTATGAAACCACTCGTGGCTCAATAATTATTCACGTGGCTAAGTTGGGACAAAATAATTAATGTATAATAGGTATTTCTGGTAATTTTTTGAATGTGTGGTAAAACCGTCCCTTTATATTTTTTATAATATAATTATTTTTATGAATATTTTTAGCGAGTCATTTATTGAGAAGTTGTCGGTATGCTAATTAAATTGTTGTAAAATGTTATATATTTTTTATACATATTTTATTTCATAATTATAAAATAACTGTTTACAAAATGAAATTATTGTTTTTATTTTATGAACTGTTTTTTATTTATATAATTATGTAAAAAAACGAAATTGAGATGTTGTCGCCCATTTAATTATGTTATTATTGTAAAAGTTTCATGATAGTTTATATTTTTTATCATTTTTTAGTATGTAAATTGAACAAAAGAAACCAGTGTACAAAATAACATTTGAAAAAAAAATATTGAGTTCTAGAAAATATAATTATTTTTATTTTATTTTGTGCACGGTTTTTTTAATTTATATAATTATAAAAAAATAGTTAAAATGTAAATATTTTTGAGACTATCGTATTAATTGAGAAGTTGTTGCCCATTTAAGAATGTTATATATTTTTTATCATTTTTTTTTATTTAAAGTACAATTTACTTACATATATTTTTTATTATATAAATCTCAAAAGTGTACAAAATAAAACAAAAAATTGTAAAGTACAAATACTTAAATAAAAATATTGAACTTAATTAATTGATTTCATTTAACAAAATCCTTATTAACAAAAGATAGGGAGAGCAAGTCTGAAGTCTATAGTACTCCATTTTAGTAGGTACAGACGACAGCAGGTCAACGTAAACGAATCTGTCAAATTTTATCGGTCAAACGTTAACCTAATTCCATTGTGATAAGGTTGAAAATCGATTGCAGAAATTTAACAGATTGTGGTACTTGATGTGCTGTCGTCTGTACTTAACTAAAGGTAAACAATCTTGATATGACTACCCTACTGCCAAAAAGTGTGAGGGTGTGTTTGTTTGTAAGTATGTATGCATGTAATATTCTTTACTAGCTTCTGCCAGCAACTTCGTTCTCGGCTCATGTCGCTTATGCCAGCGACAACAGGTCGTCATATTCAAATATCTTTCCCTTCACTGCTCTGCTCCTATTGATTGTAGCTTGATGAAAAGTATACTATAACCAGCTCAGGAGTATGAATAATAATTGTACCAAGTTTTGGTAAAATCCGTCCTGTTGTTTTTGTTTCTATAACGGTTATAGAGACAGACAGACAAAAATTCAACTGATTGCATTTTTGGCATCAGTATTGATCCCTAATCGCCCCCTGATAGTTATTTTGGAAATATATTTCATGTAAAAAATTGACCTCTTTACATATTTATTATAAGTATAGATTACTTCATAGAAAATGGCCGAACGGATTACGACAGTCAGGGTATCGTTGGATTCGTCTCATTGCAAAAGTGTTCTTAGATATGTGACTTTTTTTATCGATGGGAAGATCATCAGATGACCCCTCCCGCTGTGGGTTACAGCGTGAGGGAATGTCAGGTTTTTACTGACTAAAACCCACCGTGTTCCTTCGGGAGCCCTTTGTGTGCCAGGGACACGGTCACTCGAGCGAACAACCCGCAGCCCTGTCAGATCTATGAGACACTATGACTGAAGTAACAAAAATATATAGGTATACTTACCTATAATTAGGTGGGAAGAGCTCGTGGCTAAGTCAAAGCTGTGCGGATCGACCGATTATAAGGTTAAGCAACGCTTGGCGCGGTCGGTCCGTGGATGGGTGACCATCTTGTCATAACGAGTTCTTCCGTGTTTCGGAAGGCACGATAAATTGGTGGGTCCCGGTTGTCATTTGAACATCTTTGACAGTCGTTACGGGAAGTCAGGAGCCAGAAAAACTGACAACCAGTCTTACTAAGGAGTATTGNCAACAATAAAACTATAATATTCGTAATTATTGTCAAGGATAACAAACATGTACCTAATAACTTAACAATAAACTCAACTTACAGTTTTACTTAGTCAGTCTTACCAAGGGGTGCCAGGTTGCCCAGGTAACTGGGTAGTGGAGGTCAGACAGGCAGTCGCTCCATGTAAAACACTGGTTCTCAGCTGCATTCGGTTAGACTGGAAGCCGACCACATAGTTGGGAAAAGGCTAGGCAAATAGATACCTATATATTAGGTGTGTAAATATTATATACCTTCGCTTTTACCATGTTGTAGTCAAATAGGTAAAACCATTGGTTAAAATAATTAGCAAAACAACATACCTACAGGATAATTGTAAATTTAGACATTTTGAAAAATTATCCAGGCTTAAATTCAAAACAAATATTCACCATTGTCCTCTTAACTAATCAATTGAACAGTTGTTGAAAAACAGTTGTATTTTAAATTTAATATTAATTAAAAATTGATTTAAAAAAAAATCTGTGAACATGATTTTTGTTTTTCTCTTGCTTTCTTTAAGTTTCGGTTTTGTACAAAATGTGCTTTTATACGACGACGATTTTAATTATAGACGTAAGTGATAATAATTATATATCAACTGCTTAGATTTTTCCCAACAATCTTGGGGTCGCTTTCCAGTCTAATCTGAAAACCAGTGTTTTACATGGAGCAACTGCCTGTCTGACCTCCACAACTCAGTTAGGGTGAAGCCAAACGAGCGTAATTTTGTGAGTTGTGAGTAGCAGAATTTCGGTCGCAGAAAATCTGCTACATTCGGTTTCATACAGTCCTATTTGATTCACACGGCAACGCAAAATGAGTTGTGTTTTTTGTTTGTAACGATTTTCTGCGACCGAAATTCTGCGACTCACGACTCAAAAAATTACGCTCGTTTGGCTCAGCCTTACTCGGGCAACCCGATACTCACTGGTGAGACTGGTTGTCAGACTTTCTGGCTTCTGACTACGCGTAACGACTGCTAAAGATGGTCACCCATCCACGGACCCACCGCGCCAAGCTAAAAAAGTACTATGATGTCCTTGTACAACGTCAAGACGTCAGCAGCCATGCGATTCTCTAACTGACACATCATAGATGACAACAACGACGACCTCACAAATGACAAGCTTTTCGGTTTGAAGGATAAAATCGAAGGCGAAGTCGTCGTTGTCGTCGAAGGCGAGGATGATTTTTCATACATTTGGAACCATATTTTAGTTCTATGTCGCGCCGTCAACATCGTTGAAGCGCTGCGATCGCGCACTTATAGATGTTGCAACGATGATTTCTTGGTTGTAAAGATGTTTTGCGTTAGAGAATCACCCCCCTGGTCTGTACCTACACTTGTGTGTTTTTCAGAGGGACACGCCAATATGGACAGCAGTGCCTTCCATGAAGGTGCCTTCAGTTTTATATACCACGGTGATAACAAGTTAAATATGATCTTAGTTTTAAAAAACGTACAAAACGATATCAAAATGGAGGTCTATTTTGAATATACACCAGGTAAGATTTCACATAAATCAAACCGAAGAAATCATCTATACTAATATTATAAAGAGGAAAACTTTGTTTGTTTGTTTGTTTGGTTGTAATGAATAGGCTCAAAAACTACTGGACCGATTTTAAAAATTCTTTCACCATTCGAAAGCTACATTATCCACGAGTGACATAGGCTATATTTTATCCGGGTACGGGCAGTAATTCCCACGGGATGCGAGTGAAACCGCGGGAAAACGGCTAGTCTATTATACACATGTAAAAAACCCTTTTAACCGACGCCAAAAAAAGGAGGTACTCAATTTGTCCTTTATGTACGTTTAGAAGTATTAGGACAATCTTTTCTCATCGAATGAGCCCAGAGTTCAGAGTTTTCTCAAATCCGCCTGACGCGGACGGCCTCTGACGTGGAATTGTAACAACGACTGCTACTGAGTAGCATTGGGGGACGCCGGCTTTACGTGTCCTCCCAGTCACGAGGGTGTAACACTGCTATTTTCATTAAAATCGACAAAACGGATTAAGCATGATTCCAGGAATTGAACTCGGGATTCCATTCACTGGAGTGTCCCGATTACGGCGATGACCGAGGCAGTTACAAAATAATAACAGCCTAAAAAAACTTCACAGTTCACTGTTTTTTGAAGGCAACTTAATTTTTTTGTTCCTTTTAGATATTAGAAGACATAGGACGCTATTAGAATATGATTTGATAAGTTCAAAAACAGCATTAGTTTCAATAGAGAAGAAACTATCAAACAAAGACGAGGTTCAAGTGGTCTTAGAGTTAGAGAAAAATGGTTTACATGCGAAGACCAATATTGCTTTAGGACGGCGTCACAATTTGTTATCGCTGGTAACTAAAACGGGTAATAAGACAATTATAATTACCTATGCTTGAATGGCTAAACCCTAAATCCTGTAGCTACATGCAGGGGCGTATATACCCTTAGGCTTGAAGGGCTATAGCCCGGGGCGGCAAGCCGCGGGGGGGCGACCGGTAGGGTGCCCCGGGGGCTTGATCTCATTTCTTGATGGGGCAGAAAGCTACAGGAGCCTGGGGCGCGGAATCTTAAAATACGCCCCTGGCTACATGTCTCCTTCCGAAACTATGTTGGGAAAGACTTTCAGTCTAAACGATTGCAGCTAGTACCGCAGTATTTTACATGGAGCGACTGACTTTCTGACCTCCTTAACCCGAATTATTCGGGTAGCCCCACACCTCTTGGAAAGACTGGTCGTCAGACTTTCTGGCTTCTGTATCCATAAAGACTGCCAAAGATGTTCAAAAAACTGCCAGGAACCACCAACTTGACGTTCCTTCCAAAAGATAGAAGAACTCGTCATGACAGGTTACCCATGCACGGACCGATCGCACCATTCATTGCTTAATCTTATGATGCTCGGCTGTTATTTAGTTCCAAGCTTTTCCTGTTCCTAAGTTATTTGATGTCGGCGCGATATGCCTTCTGCTTCCATTCCTCTCTGTCAGCCGTCATATTAACACCCACTCCCCTCTTATTCATGTCCTCTTTCAGACAGTCAATCCATCCTTGATCTACCTCTGCTTCTCCATCCATCCACATTCATACTCAACCTACTCTTTGTAGCATACGTTTCACACTTTCTCATCACGTGCCCATTACACGACAAACGCTGACCTCTGATTTTTTCTGCCACTGACGCTAATTTTAGGCTTTTTTATCGATGGGATATCATCAGATGACCCATCCAGCTGTGAGTGGCAGCGTGAGGGAGTGTCAGACTTTTACTGACTAAAACCTACCGTGTTCCTTCGGGAGTCCTTTGTGTGCCAGGGACAAGGTAACTCTTTCGAACAATCCCGCAGCCCCGACGGGCCCGCAGTCTCGGCAGACGCTACTTTTAGTCTCTGATATTCATTCCTGACTTTATCCATCCTGGTTACTACACATCCATCTCAACATTCTCATCTCGCATGAATTAATAACTAATAAACAATTGCTGCTTCAGCTAATAATCAGTTTTGATGCTGTTTTTAGAAAAAGACATTGTTTTCCTTATTTCTGGAAAATCATTGTTTTTCTTTGTTCTTTCCTTCTGGAATAATTTTGCCTTTTAATGTTTTTTCAGGAGTTTGCCTCAGAGCTCACCCATGTTATGTTGTTGTGGATATTTCAGAAATTAATTTCGGTAAGTATACTGATGGCCTGTAACTTGTACCTATGGACATGCGGAATTTAGCTGCGAAACGACAACATATTTTGCGATGCTAAAATAATCGAAGTTACATTAAGCGATGTATTTATATTGGTTGTTATTTTGTTATAGAAGACTAGCCAACTAGACTTCTGCCGTTGGCTTCGCCCGCTTCCCGAGGGACCTATTTCCCGTACCCGGCCTATATGTTTTTCTGATGTATAAGCTATTTGTCTGTATATCAAATTTCATCAAAATCCGTCCAGTGGTTCCTGAGATTAACGTGTGCAAACAGACAAACCTTCAAACATACAAACAGACAAATATTTTTTTCGAATTCTTACTCTTTTTTCATTTCTTAATAAGCCTACATACTTATTTTGTTTTGTAAAAATATTTAATGAACAGACACGATTTTTTTACTGTTTTATTATATGTATAGATGAAGATAAAGACAAAGTGACGAGCAAGAAAGCTGTAACACAAGTTGCAGATGTGGAACAAAACAGTGCCATCGTTAATGAAACTGTGGACACTCCCACGGTCTCCGAGAGTCACATCGAGGGAGACACGAAAAGTTAGTACATTCATTAAATGTTAGGAAATATATCCAGTGTTAATTCCACGAGACAATAAATCAACGCTCAGATGCAAGATGTAGTCCTACTCTCCTATGCATATGCCACACAAGGAAAGGTATTCATGCACAAAAGAGGCAATTGCCATGCATTCACGCCTGAGCGGTGGCCGAGGCAACATCTCCTGAGGACGCTCCGTGAAGAGCCGAAACACATGATTGTCGACGTGTCGAGTATAGGTTCGGTTTCATAGCAACTGTCATATCACCCGCGTCCCGTGGGAACTACTGCGCGCACCCGGATAAAAAGTAGCCTTCCTCGATAAATGGGCTATCTAACACTGAAAGAATTTTTCAAATTTGACCAGTAGTTCCTGAGATAAGCGCGTTCAAACAAACAAACAAACTCTTCAGCTTTATAATATTAGTATAGAAGTGTAGATTTCCGCAAAGGAACGAATGATTATATAATTAATCTTAGTACAGACGACATCACATCAAGTTGCCAAAATCTGTCAAATATATCTTCAGTAGATTTTCAACCTTATTACAATAGCGGAAAGTTAATATTCGGTTTGACACATTTGGGTAGGTTGACCTGCTGTCGTCTGTACATTCAAGTTAAAAGAGCAAGCACGGGGTCTCAGGTTCGATTCCCGGGTCCGGCTGAAATCACTATTAAAGTTTCACAAAGCAGGAGTCTAGAAGGTGGTGATTGATACACCCGTGCTTCGGAGAGCACGTTAATGTCGGTTCTGCGCCTGATCTCTCTCCGTTGGTCTCGGATTGTCGTCTCATCGCGCTATGAGAGTGAGGGAATAGGGAGTGCACCTGTGTCACAGTAAATGTGCGTGCACTATAATATGTCCTGCGCAGCTGGCTGATCTCGTTAGAGAGAATAGCCGTCGTGGCCGGCAATCTGTCAGGGTGCCATTATTATTTTTTACGTTTAAAAAATAATTCCAATTACTTTTCAGGTGCAGTGGCTCCTATTACCACAACAATAATAATATCCGCAGTCTCTGTATCGGTAATAATCGCGTTAATAATTATAGCATTTTGGAAATATTTTGGAAAACGTGAAACTCAAAATATACCTCAAACACACGAAGTAAGTTTTAAATTATCTTCATCAGCTTTTGTATCGTGCCACTGCTGGGCTGCGGCCTCCTCTCACACAGAGAAGGATTGAGCGTTAATCACCACGCTTGCTCAATACGGGTTGGTGATTTCCGACTTTATAGTCCAGGTTTCCTCGAGATGTTTCCCTTCACCTTTTCTGTGGTCCGAAACCAGCATAATTTATAATTCTTCGTTATTATTATTTTCTTCGTAATCTATCTAGACTTATAATAAATCTGTAGAGAGGTCAATTCTGTACATTAAATATATTTCCAAAATAACTATCAGGGGGTGATTATGGTTTGATACTGACGCCAAAAATGCAATCAGTAGATTTTTTGTCAGTCTGTCTGTATAGGTAACCGTTATAGAAACAAAAACTACTCAACAGATTTTGACGAAACTTGGTAGAATTATTATTCATACTCCTGAGCGGGTTACAGTATATTTTTCATCACGCTACAATCAATAGAAGCAGAGCAGTGAAGGGAAATGTTGGGAAAACGGGAGAAGTTCCTCCATTTTTTGAGCTTCGGCCGCGTGTGCAACCTTAATGGTTAAAGCTTCACAGAAATCATGTATGACGGAAATGTTCTCCTTAAAATTGTATAAAAAATATCCAAGGACAGCATGTGCCCATCTTTTATGGTTGACTCACAATAATACTTACGTGTAACTCCCGATAGTTTAGCAGTTGGACATTTCAGATCTTTGATTATGACGACCCGTTGTCGCTGGCAAAAGTGACATGATCCGCGAGCGAAGTCGCGCAGAAGCTAGTCGGTAATATTTCTTCGTTTATTTCAGCTCTCAGAGAGATATTACGAGAACGTTGTTTTCCGGCGGCCGGGTGACAACTGTGAGATTACACAAGATCAGATGAGAGAATCAGAAGAACCGCATTATGAGGAAATTACCACCTAGCCTATTCCATATGCATATTAATCTATACTAGGTACTATATTAACATAATAAATATAATAGACTTTTTTGCTGCTTTATTTATAAAGATCCGAAGACCGATTTGAAAAATTCTTTAAATGTTGGAGAGTTTTTTTTTTGATTTGATTATATCGGGTTGGAAAATCCTCATGGACTGTCAGACTCTTACTGACTAAAAACCAACCCGTGTTCATGCACCCATGTGTCGGAGGGGCGGGTATCGCCGAAGCATTCATCTTACCCCCCGACGGGTGTTGGCCCTCCAGATGGCCAGGCGGGCCCCGTCACCCACTGCGGCCGCAGGACTCCAGTATGAGGCGCGCGCGGAACACGACGCCGCCGCCTCGAGGCCTACTGCTGGTCGGACGGCAAGACGCCACGAGTCTGCCGTCCGCAGGCACTGTTGGAGAGCTAGATTATCCCCGTGTAACATAGGCTATATTTTATCCGGATACGTTTGTTACTCTTTCTGATGAAACTTGACAGTAATATAGCTTACTAATTTCTGCCAGCGGTTTCACCCGCGTACCGTGGGAATTACTCGGCGCACGAATAAAAAATAGCCTATAGCCTTCCTCAATAAATGGGCTATCTAACACTGAAAGAATTTTTCAAATTGGACCAGTAGTTCCTGAGATTAGCGCGTTCAAACAAACAAATTTTTCAGCTTTATAATATTAGTATAGATATACGAGTAGGTATCAGAATATTTATAGCATAGGCTTCTTTTTATCCGGATGCAGGAAGTATTTCCCTGGAGAAGCAGTTCAAACCACGGGCAAATTTTACTAAAAAACTAGTATTATTATATATATTTTGCATTAAAAAGTTTGTGTGATTTCATATGAATTGTCGTCTGAAAGTCTCAGATAAAGTCGACGTCATTTCTATACTTGGCTCATCGTTCTTCCGTCTCCCAAGAGACGACAGGCCCGGGTCGGCGGCGCGCGTTGTTCCACGCGCTCCTCAGAGAGTGTCAGCAAACCTCTGCGGGGCCCACTAGGGCCAGAGCCTATCGGGGCTGCGGGTTGTTCGAAAGAGTTACCGCAGCCCTGGCACTCAAAGGGCTCCCGAAAAACACGGTGGGTTTTAGTCAGTAAGAGTCTGACACTCCCTCACGTCACCCACAGCGGGAGGGGTCATACTGATGATTTTTCATCGTTAAAAAAATAATAATTCAATACTATACTGAAGACTTTCAAATATAATAAAATATATCTATTTATTGTCTGCCTGTTATTGTAAAGTAAATAATATTACCTATTATGGTGCCAATAATAAGGATAAATTAATGGTTTTCCCACATAAAGTGAATAATGCGGTGATGTCTGTAGTATGACTATGGGACCGGACTGTTTTAGGATAGTCCTGTTTGTATAAAACTGTTTCAGGCGGTTTTATCCGAGGAAAATATTTCCCCTTTAAGAATTTTCTAAATTGACTCAGTACACACCAGGTGGGTGATTCTCTAACGCAAAACATCTTTACAACCAAGAAATCATCGTTGCAACATCTATAAGTGCGCGATCGCAGCGCTTCAACGATGTTGACGGCGCGACATAGAACTAAAATATGGTTCCAAATGTATGAAAAATCATCCTCGCCTTCGACGACAACGACGACTTCGCCTTCGATTTTATCCTTCAAACCGAAAAGCTTGTCATTTGTGAGGTCGTCGTTGTTGTCATCTATGATGTGTCAGTTAGAGAATCGCATGGCAGCACGTCAAAGCACCTTAGGCTGAGGCCAAACGAGCGTAATTTTGTGAGTTGTGAGTAGCAGAATTTCGGTCGTAGAAAATCTTCTACATTCGGTTTCATACAAAAGTCCTATTTGATTCACATGGCAACGCAAAATGAGTTGTGTTTTTTGTTTGTAACGATTTTCTGCGACCGAAATTCTGCGACTCACGACTCAAAAAATTACGCTCGTTTGGCCGCAGCCTTAATCTATCTTTCTTTAATAGATTTGTTGAAAATCTATCACGGTAATGGAAGGTAAGTGTGGTAAATTCGAGTGGTACTATGACAGATTCGGGTAGATTGACCTGCTGGCGTCTGTACATCAAAAGATACCCCTCAATCTCACACTAAATCAGGACTATCCATGAATCAAATTTCATTTAGTTTGGTTGAGTCATTTTGGCGTGAAAGCGCGACAAACAGAGTTAGGTACTTTTCACTTACTATATGCAAAAAAATTGACGATCCTGCGTCTGATGTCTCCGGTGGTGTCGGATTGCCGTCCCATCGGGTTATGAGAGTGAGGGAATAGGGAGTGCACCTGTGTCTGCGCAAATGCTTGTGCACTATAATATGTCCTGCGCAGCTGGCTGATCTTATATGAGAACAGCCGCCGTGGCCGGCAATCGGCTAGGACGAATAAAATTGCACAATATTTTTTTGTAATATTGCAAAATATTATTCTAGATCTAGAGGCCTATGATAAAACCAAAACCATGGTCACTGTATAGCGGACACAATTAAATATTTGCTTAAATATTACATAAGTTATTAGTACTTACAACAACTAAGTTTATAGTGTTCTTGTAAAACTGAAAATGATTTTAGTAATATATTTTATAATTTTTGTATCTAAAACTAATGCTTTCGACTTGTCTGGTAAGTTATTTTAATTAAGTAATCTATAAACCGGCCAAGTGCGAGTTGGACTCGAGCACGAAGGGTTCCGTATATATGAAAAATGAATGGGAGCCCTCCTTTGGTACTTATTTTTTTTAATTTTAGTATTTGTTGTTATAGCGGCAACGGAAATACATCACTTGTGAAAATTTCAGCTTTCTAGCTATCACGGTTAAGGAGATACAGCGTGGAGACAGACAGACAGACAACGAAGTCTTAGTAATAGGGTCCCGTTTTACCCTTTGGGTACGGAACCCTTAAAATAGGAGCTTTTGGCTAAGTAACAGCGGGTCGATAGGTCATAAAATTAAGCGACGCTTGGCGCGGTTGATCCGTGGATGGGTGACCATCTTTTTAGTCACAATAATGCATTCACTTTCTCCTTTATCATATTATTTGACTTTAATGTTAGGAAAAATATGTATTTATTTTTAATTTCGCGAGATAATAATTTTCTCCCGAGCGGTCGGCGAGTCAACATCTGCTGAGGATCTTATGGAGGGGCGAACATGACGAGTATATGTTCGATCGCATGATCTCTGCTGTGCAAATGCATGATACCTTTGCTAACTACCTCGTTGGTCTGGTTGTCGCATAGTTGACTGCGTTACACGAGGTTTTGGGTTCGACTCCCGGGTTCGCCCGAAATCGCTTTGTGGGTTTTAGAAACTCTCACAAAGCAGCGCGGAGTTGGAAGTTGGTGATTGATACACACTACACACGTACACCGGAGAGCACGTCAATGTCGGTCCTTCCAGAAGAATTCGATTAGAATGTTTATAACATTATAGTTTTGAAGTTTTGTATTTTTTTATGCAAACATAGGCTTAGTTCTAGTTAAAAATGTAACCTTCAATATTTAATTTGAATAAACTTTGTACATACCTAATGACAAAAATAAAAAACAAAATTCGGATGTTTGTATTTTTTATAGAAAAACTCGAGCTGAGAATTAATAATGACCCCATATTGACTGTCAAACTGACTACAACGGCTGATCATGAGACAGAAGCTCACTATACCTTCGACAAAGGAGAGGACATTGATTATAAGTGTACTATAATGAACGGTGGATACGAACATAAAATGCGATTAGAATATTACAATGATCGAGGTATGTACAAATTATTATTTGTCAGCGGTTTCACCCGCTTCCTGAGGGAACTTCTTTCTGCACATGGATAAAAATTAGCATCTATTTTGTTCTGATATTGAGCTATATTACTGTCAAAGTTTCATCAAAATCCATCCAGTAGTTTTTGCGTGAAAGAGGTACTTACACGCTGAAAAGTTTGTTTGTTTGAACGCGCTAATCCCAAAAAGTACTGGACTGATTTGAAAAATTATTTCAGTGTTGGCTGTCCCATTCATATATAAGGGCTTTAGGCTATTCATGGAACGCGGGTGAAACCGCTGGTGGTCATTGATGCATGTACAGACGACAGAATGTGATCCTACCCTAATCTGTCAAATTTTACCAATCGAACATTAACCTTCCACTATTGTGAAAAGATTGAAAATCTATTGACGAAATTTGACAGATTGTGGTAGGTTGTTGTGCTTTCGTCTGTACCTATAATAGTCCATTGTATTTCATTCTTGAAAAGTAGTTAACTATATTCTGTTTCATTATCGTAATCAATATTTCCAACTTTCAGGCCAACTAATATTCAAAACGATGGATTCAAAGCTGAAAACCCAACAATTCCGTTCAATTCTGAAAACTGAAAACGATAAATACTATGTAGACTGCATTTGTAAGACCAGCCCCACTTTTCAGGAGTATCGTTACAGAGTATATTTCAATTTAAGGATACAAGATTCAAGTCCAAGTAAGTAATGGGATCTGCGGGGCCCACTAGGGCCAGAGCCCGTCGGGGCTGCGGGTTGTTCGAAAGAGTTACCTTGTCCCTGGCACACAAAGGGCTCCCGAAGGAACACGGTGGGTTTTAGTCAGTAAGAGTCTAATACTCCCTCCTGCTGTCACCCACAGCGGGAGGGGTCTTACTGATGATTTCCCATCGTTAAAAAAAAGGAAGTGCTGGGATTTTTGTCAAAAAAAAACTTTTAACACTTTTCAAAAGTTCGCGCTCTGCATTTATAGGCTGAGGCCAAACGAGCGTAATTTTGAGTCGCAGAATTTCGATCGCAGAAAATCTGCTACATTCGGTTTCATACAAAAGACCTATTTGATTCACACGGCAACGCAAAATGAGTTGTCTTTATTGTTTGTAACGATTTTCTGCGACCGAAATTCTGCGACTCACGACTGAAAAAATTACACTCGTTTGGCCTCAGCCTTAGATAACTAAAATAGCCGTTTAACTGCGGAAATCAATATTCTGTCTATCTCTGGATTTGCTTACTAGTGATAGAATTTTGACATTAGCCCCATACAAGTAATGTCAAATTCCTATCTCTGGTAAGCAAATCTAGAGTTAGATAGGTTATTGGGAACGGCCGTTAAAGTTATTAACAATTTTAATTTACAGATGATCACGCACTAACATTATACGTTAATGGAGAACGGCAGTTGATACGTCAAGAGGAACTCGAGGAGTCCTATGATGACTACAAACCTTACAAGTTCATAGAAGGAGAACAACTGAATATTATTTGTAAGAAGAATAAAACATTGAAAGGAGATTTGAGATTCTATTTCTATGACAAAAAGAAGTCGGGTATACCAAACGCCAGTAAGTATTTGAGCCGATTTACAAAAGGATGTTTTTAAGTTTAAGTGATAAGTATTTATAATGTGATGGTAATTTGGGATTTCTGGGAATCATGGCTTGTAGGCGCTCATTAAGACGGAATTTTGGGAAATTCCACTACTAGGTGTAAAAGGGTGATGAATTTGCTGACAAAATAAATTATGAAGTGACTGGAGGGACATTACCTAACCATGGAAAAATCTCGCCACGTGCTATCTACATACGGAGACACCATACAGTGGCGGCGCTAGGCGTCGGCGACGTCGGCGACCGCCGACGGCCTCGCGCCTGAGGGGGCCTCGCAGAAATACTAGTTACCTATTTATTTTCGTTTCGTCAATCATGTTTAATCCTCGAAGCGATAAAAATTTTCGCGCTCGCTAAGGTGGGTTGCTCAAGGTTAGGTTACGCGAAGGTACGTTGTGCAAAGTAAAGTTTCGTTAAGGTAGGTTGCTCCAGGTTAAGTTTCGCGAAGGTAGGTATTGCGAAGGTAGATTGCTCAAGGTTAGGTTTCGTGAAGGTAGGTTGCTCAAAGTTAGGTATTGCGAAGGTAGGTTGCTCAAGGTTAGGTTTCGCAAAGGTACGTTGCTCAAAGTTAGGTTCCGCGAAGGCTGGTTGCTCAAGGTTAGGTTTTGCGAAAGTAGGTTGCTCAATGTTGGGTTTTGCGAAAGTAGGTTGCTCAAGGTTGGGTTTTTCGAAGGTAGGTTTATCAAGGTTATGTTTCGCGAAGGTAGGTTGCTCAAAGTTAGGTTTTGCGAAGGTAGGTTTATCAAGGTTAGGTTTCGCGAAGGTAGTTTGCTCAGGGTTAGGTTTCGCGAAGGTAGGTTGCTCAGGGTTAGGTGTCGCTAAGGAAGGTTGCGCAAATTTGGGTTTCGCGAAGGTAGGTTGCTCAGGGTTAGGTTTCGCTAAGGTAGGTTGCGCAAAGTTAGGTTTCGCGAAGGTAGGTTGCTCAAAGGTAGGTATTACGAAGGTAGATTGCTCAAGGTTAGGTTTCGCGAAGGTAAGTTGCTCAAAGTTAGGTTTCGCGAAGGTACGTTGCTCAAAGTTAGGTTTCGCGAAGGCTGGTTTCTCAGGGTTAGGTTTCGCGACATTAGGTTTCTCAAAATTAGGTTTCCCAAAGGTAGGTTGCTCAAAGTTAGGTTTCCCAAAGGTAGGTTGCTCAAAGTTAGGTTTCGCGAAGGTACGTTGTGCAAAGTAAAGTTTCGTTAAGGTAGGTTGCTCAAGGTTAGGTTTCGCGAAAATATTTCGCGCTCGCTTCGTTCGCGCATTCATATTTTTTTCCCTCGTTTCATAAAATATACATCAAAATTAAATTATAAATTTATACTTAGCCACTATTGTGTAACCCCCCTCCTCCCCCGCACAAAGGCTGGATCCGCTCCTGGGGCCTCGCAAACTTGATTTCGCCGACGTACATATTTGGTCTAGCGCTGCCACTGACACCATAAAACTAGTAATTTATATTATTAATTAATAGCAAGCAGCAGATTGTCTGCACAACCTTAAAACATCCACAGCTGCACAAAAGCCAAGCTGGGGACATTCACCCATTCTCACCGCGCTGGGCATGCGAGTTGGTGAGCGCAGTGTGGGATATTTTTAGCTTCGGAGATGCTGGTGCCCATTGCCGAGCAAGGCATTTAATATCCCACTTGGTATTTTGGTGGTTGTAGGTACCGCCACCAGTCGGTCGCCAGAGCCTCGTCAGTTTTTCAGCAGGGTGCATAATGGATAGATGAGGTTTGCAATTGGGGCAGAACGATGTTGGTTTGCCTTACACCTCGCGAGATCCTACAACCCTATTTTTCGTGCAACGGAGAGCACGTTAATGTCGGTCCTGCGTCTAATTTCTCTCCGGTGGTGTCGGATTGCCGTCCCATCGCGCTATGAGAGTGAGGGAATAGGCAGTGCACCTGTGTCAGCGCAAATGCTTGTGCACTGTAATATGTCCTGCGCAGTTGGCTGATCTCCTTATATGAGAATAGCCGCCGTGGCTGGCAATCAGCTAGGACGCCATCACATTTTTCGCGAATTACCAAAATAACGCGTGTATTTTCTTTTCAGCTTTTTTAAGCCCTTCAGAGATTATGCTAAGTTTCATGACAGTTCAATATAATGTACACAATACTTCGTTGGCTTGTGCTATATCGAATTCGGATGTTAGAAAGCCGTTTGCCAGAATACAATTTACATCTGATCTTCCCGAATCAGGTATTTATTTATTTAACTATATACTAATCTAATAAAAAGGTATTTTTTTGTTTCTTGAAACTGTTGATCCGATTTCAAAAATTCTTTCTCTGTCTGAATTTTACAAGCGTCAAGCTACTCCAATCTGTAAAAAAATCTGATGTTATTCTGATGCTATATTACTGCCAAATTTTATCAAAATCCGTCCGGTATTATTTATGTGAAAGAGTACCTAACAAACATAGGTACACGTACATTCATCTTTCCATACGTACATACTTTCGCATTATTTTGTAATATTAAATCTATACTAATAAAGCTGAAGAGTTTGTTTGTTTGAACGCGCTAATCTCAGGAACTACTGGTCCGATTTGAAAAAATATTTCAGTTTTAGATAGTCCATTTATCGAGGAAGGCTATAGGTTACTTTTTATCCAGGTGCGCCGAGTAGTTCCCAAGGGACGCGGGTGAAACCGCTGGCAGAAGCTAATTTTATAATATAAATTTTTTTTTAGGAATTAGTATGTACAAATAAAAGTAGTGACAAATAAAACAAATTAATACTAATAGACTTGTTAATTTTTCCAGGCATTCGTATAGTAGGGCTGCCAAGAAAGAACGTTATGTACCAATACACAAACGCATCAACATGGACCATAGCTTACCAGTATACTGTGAATGAGATACTTAATATAACCTGTGTCGTCAAAAGTGGTATCAGTATAAGCAACAGCCAGTTTCAATGGAAATTCGAAGGTACGTTTGTACGTGTGCTTCATCATCTGCCTAGCCTTTTCCCAACCAGTGGCGGCGCTAGGTGTCGGCGAAGTCGGCGACCACCAACGGCCTCGCGCCTGCGGGGACCTCGCAAAAATAAACGATTTGTCTTTGACTTTGAAAAAAAATCGCGGACCATTTTCTTTCTACGTGCACTTTTTCCTATGTTTACTCCACTACAGAAAAAAAAAATCGCAATTTCGCTTTCACATTACTGCCCCTATTTTTCCTTGCTTTATGCCTCCACAAATTAACTAAAACAAATGGCGGCAACTTCAGCTATACAATATAAGTAGGTAAAATACATTTTCAAAATTATACATTTTTGTGACTTGACCCAAAACTGTCAAAAGAAATCGCGCTTCGCTCGCGCATTCATATTTTTTGGCTTCATAAAGTACACATTACTATAAAAATAAAATTATATATTGGTACTTGACCACAACTGATCCCCCTCCCCCGCACAAAAGCTGGATCCGCCCTGGGAAGTAGATGTCGTCGACGTACACATTTGGTCTAGCACCGCCACTGTTCCCAACTATGTTGGAGTCGGCTTTCATGAACCCTTACACACTGCGCCACGGCGGTATCGACGAATCTTTATGCCGCATGCCGCAGCGGTAGCGGCGAGCGAGTGCCGCGTGTAAGGATTTATACAAATCCAAGCGAGACTAAATACAGCGGCACCGCGGCGGCGGCGGGGCCGCTGAAGCTACGGCAAATGTGTATTAAACGACCTTTGGATTACCTACAATAGTAATAATTTGTCTATATTTTCAGGTGAAACTCTAGCTTCTGATGTCGAATTCACATCCTCAGCCGTGTTAATATCCAAGCCAAGATTTGTGACGATTTTAGACGAAACGCACGACCAGACAAACATACAATGTATTTATCAACATACTTCACGACGTACTAAAATAATGGTAGAGATAGTACTGCACTTGAAACCAGAATTTGATTCGGAATTACTGATTAAAAATACGAACGGTGAGTGTCTTTGATTAAGTTTTGTAAAGGCTAGTTCACACCGTGCCGGCGGCAGAGCCACTGGGTTTATGCCGTCGGCATAAACAAGCAAGATAATGGTGGTCAGCCGGCATTAAATACAATGTCAGCCTTTATAGACTTGCCCACCTTTGGTAGGTGAGCATGTCATGTGCTGGTAAAGTCTTCTTCTTCTCGATGAGTCGATGGCAATTTAATCAATCTTAAATTTTAAAGGCCCAATAGTTCGCCACGCACATAGCATTATGAGGCCGTGTAAAGGAATATATGGAATAGAATAGAATTATGTTTATTTTACTTGATTCTAGGTACTCTGAAGGACTATAGAAGTTATTCTTTTCCTTTAGAAGGTGGATGCCCTAAAAATTATGAAGGTTTTTCAGTTTCAGATGAGGAGAGCCACATGGATATCATTGGTCTAACAGTAGCCGCAGTAGTCAGTATTGCTGTAGCCATAATCTGTTTTATCTTTAGGCTGAAAAAGAGTAAACATTCTAGACTTATTCAGGTACAAGCTTTCCTTTTGCACGATAACAACTGTGATCAAAATGTGATGAAGATTCTTAGCTATTGATCTTTGCTGTCATTATTTTGTTATATCATCTGCCTAGCCTTTTCCCAACTAGGTTGGGGTTGGCTTCCAGTCTAACCGGATACAGCTGAGAACCAGTGTTTTACATGGTCTGACCTCCACAACCCAGTTACCCGAGGCAACCTGGCACCCTTGGAAGACTGGTGTCAGACTTTCTGGCTTCTGACTACCCGTAACGACTGTCAAAGATGTTCAAATGTCAGCCGGGACCCACCAGTTTATCGTGCCTTCCGAAACACGGAAGAACTCGTTATGACAAGATGGTCAACCATCCACGGACCGACCGCGCCAAGCGTTGCTTAACCTTATGATCGATCGATCCGTGCGGCTTTGACTTAGCCACGAGCTCTTATATCATTATTTTGTTATAATTCCTCTGAAAGTATTTAATTTTCCATAGACCTGTTTTATCTGACAAAAGCGGCTGAGCGTTGCTAGTGTTTGCAAAATTAAATGTAAAATGCGCTCAGTAGTGGTCAAGTCATCGATTCATACCAAGACAGACTATTATCGCTCACCCGCTGTCGTGAAATGAAACATCTTTTACTGTGTCATTAATGCATAATATTTTTTTCATTTAATTATAGAATGCTTACAAAGACCTACAGAACCAAAACGAGAGTCCCATCCCAGTGTTCCCAAGCCAATGGGAAAGTGACTATTCCAGCGACACTAAAATCGATGAAGGAGTTACGCAAAACTATAGTTATGCTGGCTTCAATGATTTCAAAAACCGACAGAGTAATACGAGCGAAAACTATTACACTGAAATAGATGATTATTTTAAACCCAAAGTTAGAAACGACGTTTGGAAAACTGCAAAACCTACAGTAGATCAAAGTGTTAATGTACCAGCAACTGACAATGTTAATCACCAAAGAACCTATCATAATGTCAGCAACCCGTTTGATGAGACATATAATAATTTGAACCATAATTTACCTTTCGACATCAAGGATTTCACAAGTAAAACTGATACATACGGCAGTATACCTCGAACGGGTAAAAATAAGAGTGTTAGCTTCCAAGATAATGAACCAAAACCAGCCAAAACGATCATAAATGACATGAATCCTTTTAGAAGCCAGTTTACTGCTGAAAGAAATGAGGTCCGTGCAAACAATATCGCCGACAATATTATGCCTAAAGATAATTACTATGAAAATAGAATGGAAAATTCGTCAGTATACGCAGAACCTTATTCAGAACTTGATCGAATTGTAACTAATACCCTCTATGAGAAAATGACGAATTATTTAAGCCTAGATAAAAACTAAAAAGCTTAACTACAAACAGTGTATTTCTGCTGCCGACGGGCATAAATTTCCTACTTTTATACGCCGGCGGCATGCCGCTCAAGATATACCCAGCGGCATTGCCGTCAGCGCTGTGTGTATTAGCCTTTATGTTGAAAATATGTCGATGTCTGTAATATTAAGATTTCGATGTACGAGTACATTAATATTAAGTCTACCTTATTCCGACCTATATTGATGATAAATGATCACTGAGGATATAATTAGAAGTAAGAACACTAGTTATTAAAATATATTTACAAAAGTACCTGTTAGTTTTTTTCCTTTATGTATCCTATTAATAATTCTTTTTAATAGCCTTTTTACTGTTCCACTGCTGGGCACAGATCTCCTGTCAAATTGAGAAGGATTGAGGTATTGACAATATTATAAAAACAAAATAATTAGATGAGTGGAATGTTTTGATACCACGTTTATTACACTCTTATAACGTACGTATTAGTGCCTTTTTAATGCTAGCTGCTGACTTATCAGCAGCTAGCATTAAAAAGGCACTAATAATAGAATAATATATTTTTGGTTTTCAGTGTTCACTTTTATCTGCCCTGGCCTAATTTCAATTTCGTTATTCACAACAGAGATAGGATAATATAACAGAATGATTACATGTGGTAAAAGAAACAAATTAAAAACTTTCTCTTTTTTGGAAGTCGGTTAAAAATTTAATTATGACTTAAAAGTGGCCATTTCGCCGACAGCGCCATCTGCACTGGGCTTTGCATGTGGATACTTGTTATAAGAGTGTAATAAACAACGTCACTATTTATTATATCCCATGCATAAAAAATATTCGATATGACCTCATAAATTGGTATTTTTTGACCTCAATGAAATAAACGCTCCGCTACTCTTGGATGGTTATGGTCACTTGTCTATGCCTCACTATATACTGAGCATACTGTAGTAAGTGGTCATTTCAAAGATTGGCAACACTGAATAGGCAGAATAACTTGACAGCCTTGCAGTAATTTCTTCATTTATCAAAAAAGTTACATAAAAGTGAAGTGTATAGTGAAACGTGAAGGACGTTTATTTTCTAGTAATTAAAGTGTTCTCATTAGTTATAATTACAATTTCGCTGCTTTACTAAGTGCATTGTTGATGGATTGTCATCTGTGGACGATCTAATTATTGCATCGAGATGATTATTGAAAATCCTGACGCTTTCAAGTCGTGGTTGACCTCCATATTGGAGCCCCTGTAAGTACATCCGCTGCCATATTTTATTATTTTTATCGCGATTTTGCAATTACTTTCAATTTTTATTTATTAAAAACTTCCAAGATAACTCGAATAGTAATAAACGAGTATATTTTGCTGCAATATGAAGAATTTATGACGAAAAGTATCAAATTGCATAGCGTTATATTTTTTTTTGCATAGACACACATGGCGTTTATTTTCGTGATAGCTTAGAACGAGAATAGCGTTTGTGCTTACGTAGATATAGTCCGTACAATTTCCTATTGCTAAAACATCCGATAATATTGACATTTCAACATATAGCACCATTTAATAGTTTCGTATTTAGAACTAAGCTGTGTTGTAACCTTTTAGTATGAAAGATCTAAAAAATATTTGTGTTTTTGTAAATTATTATCTACTGTAAAGAACTACATCTTATTGCTTAAAATGTAATTTGATGTTTATTTTTACACATTTCTAAGCATTGACACTTAAGGCTAGTTTCACAAGTTTCAGATAGGGTTCTAGATAGCTATCTGACAAATCATAGTAAAGTAATCAAAATTATTTATTTTTTCCTTACTCTTCCTCATTTTGTGCATGACTTTAATCTTTGCTTCATTTTAAGATAATTTTGTTTTCAACATGTCAAAAACTTTGCCCCATACAAGTAATGTCAAATTCCTATCTTTAGTAAGCAAATCCAGAGATAGACAGAATATTGAATTCTACATTAACGGCCGTTCCCAATAACCTATCTAACTCTGGAATTGCTTACCAGAGATAGGAATTTGTCATTATTTGTATGGGGCTAATGTCAAAATTCTATCACTAGTAAGCATATTCAGAGATAGACAGAATATTGAATTCTACATTAAATCCATTGATTAACAATCAGAATTTAAATTTTGACTTTACCTCCATATGAATTATGTCAAATTCCTATCTGTAATCGCAAAATAATGGATAGATAGGTAATTGAAATGTGCAGTAAGACATTATGAATGAATGGATGAGTGGCGTCCAAGGCCGATTGTCGGCCATGGCGGCTGTTCCCATATAAGGAGATCAGCCAGCTGCACAGGACATAGTATAGTGCACAAGCATTTGTTCGGACACAGGTGCACTCCCTATTCCCTCACTTTCATAGCTTGACGGAAGACATTATAGTACAGTATCAAGAGTTATTTTGAAAGACCACTGCATAGATTATAATTAAAGTATACTCGTCTATTTTTAAACTACGTAGCACTTGTAAGCCTATTAAAGAATGTATGGTTGAACCACACAGGTATTCTATAAATAGAATGATCATAGAGAATTAATGGAATTCAGAAAGTCTGACAACCAGTCATACCAGGGCATATTGGGTTGCTCAGGTGACTGGGTTGTGAGGGAAAGATCCAATATAGTTGGGAAAACACATACGGCCATTCCCAATAACCTATCTAACTCTGGATTTGCTTACCAGAGATAGAAATTTGACATTACTTGTATGGGGCTAATGTAAAAATCCTATCACTAGTAAGCAAATACAGAGATAGACAGAATATTGATTTCCGCAGTAAGTAGATGATTATAAAATTTTGATGGTAAATCAATGTGTGGCAGAACTTAAACTATGCTCACATTGCAGCAGTTAGGGTTGTATAACATGGTAGATAGAATCCTTGGCCCATTTCAATCAACAACAAAACCATTTTAATAAGCGAATGTTCGTTGTTGTGAAATGGACCTTAATTGAGTAAAATAAAAACCTAAACTTACATATTTCCCTGTAAAAATTATCAATTCTTTACATAACAAAATAAAACGCAATATTTCTTGTCTTATCAACTTTATGATCGAGATAACAGTTTTATTTGATATGATATAATTTTGTATAAAGTTTTATAATATGTAATTTGTATATATTACAAATGTGTATTTTTTTTAATATTAGGAAATTTTTACACTTTCACAATTTACTGTGGTAATGTGGCTCATAGCTCTATGGTTTTCTGAAAAAAAAAACTTCTGAAACTTAAACTTTTAGACTTTAACTTAAAGACTGAAGGAAGATTGACAGTCATGATTTACTGTGGCATTTTTATTCTAAAACAAACCAATCATCTGCCTTGCCTTTTAAACAACTATTTTGCTGTCAGCTTCCAGTCTAACTACCAGCATTCCACATAGAGTGACTGTCTATCTAACCTCTACTCATTTACCTTGGCTTGGGCAAGACTGGTTTTCAAATTTTCTGGTTTCTGATTACCCATAACAAGTACCAAAGATGTTCAAATGACAGCTAGGACCTACCAATTTTCCTGCTTTCCATAACACATAAATTGTCACCCATCCATAAACACACCAATAACGTTATAATTATTTATCTTCCAGTTGCGATGCGGACCCTGCAGCGCTTGCAAAGTATGTGTATGCCCTGGTTAAGAAGGACAAACCCCTGGACGAGCTGCGGGAGGTGATGGTGGATCAGCTCGATGTCTTCCTCCAGCAAGGTGGGCTTCATCTTCATTTAAACATTTTAATGTTTTGTAACTAATGGGAGAAAAAGGAATAATAAAAGCTAGTTAAGATTCTGTCACCAGGCTGATTTGCTGATTTTTCATGAACCGTGAGTTTGAGGTTAAGCTGTGTTATTTATTGCCAAGATTCATCAAAATCCATGTAGTAATTTTTACCTGTAACAGGAATCACGCCTGAACGGCTAGTCCGTTTCCAATGATTATTTTTTGTTGTGTTTGTTGTTGTCAGGAGAAGGAATGGCTAGTACAAAATAGAAATAATGTAGTCCAAACCTTTTTGCAAGTACACATTTCCAGAAACAAATCTTTGTATACGAAGAAACATTCTTACAAAGTTTAAAATTTCATCTATTTACAGAAACCAAACCTTTTGTGGAGATGCTCTTCAAATCGCTGGAAGGCAACGATTACCTGAAGCCGGGGCGTGAAGAGAAGGCACCATCACCTCCCCCGGCAGACCCTGAACAGCCAAAGGAGCCTGAACCTGAAAACCATGGTATGTCGTCTTTTGATTTACAGAGCTGAATTTAGCACGTAGAATTGCTAAGGTCAAAGTGAAATATTTTTATTTCAAATAGGCCTTTGCAGGCGCCTATGAAACCAAAAAGTTGGTTTCGTGGAGAAGAGTCGGCAAGAAACACCATAGACACTCTTTAAAAAAAAGGGTCTAGGAATTTAAAGTACAGAGATGGACTCTTTACATAGAAAGAATTCTTATGGGCCCCACACCCAAGAACTATGAGGGCCCACTTGCAACTAAAACTAACTTCCACCAGTGGTTTCACTCGTGTCCCGCAGGGATCTATTACCATAAAAAGTATACTATTCTTGTAAAACCTATTTTACTGCCGAGTTTCATCAAAATCTATCCTGTAGTTTTTGCCTGAAAGAGTAACAAACATACCTACCGACTTTTCTTAAAAAATTTCGCATTTATAATTATTAGGGTAAATAATCGTTTGTTTACATGTCCCACCTTGGTATCTATTTTTAACCCCCGACGAAAAAAGAGGGGTGTTATAAGTTTGACGTGTCTGTCTGTCTGTCTGTCTGTCTGTCTGTC
>NWSH02000305.1:1368861-1389669 GCA_002382865.2 Heliothis virescens | reverse complement strand
ATGGTTGCCCAGGTAACTGGGTTGTGGAGGTCAGACAGGCAGTTGCTCCATGTAAAACACTGGTTCTCAGCTGTATCCGGTTAGACCGGAAGCCGACTCCAACGTAGTTGGGAAAAGGCTAGGCAGATGATGAAATAATGATGAATATTTTTTTACTAGAAGGCCGCTATCGAGATCTCCTTCGCCGCGAGGTCGTTACAGAAACCGCAGTCCCCCTCCGCCCGCCATCGACAGACAAACCAGCAGGTCTAGGTATGTATACAGACAGTACTAGCTGTTTACCCCGGTTTCACCCGCGTCCCGTGGATATTACTGACCATACCCGGATAAAATATGCCTATGTTAGTCGAGGATAGTGTAGCTTTCCAACAGTGAAAGAAATGTTCATAATTATTTCAACAATTTATTATTATTTTTATAGTGTACAGTTCGTAAATAACTTTGCTCTTCTGAAGTTGGCCGTTTGACGACTGACTCATGCGTAGAAATGTTTTAATATTTTTAATATATTTTTTTTACTGTTGTGAAATTATTTGTTTTTTGAATAAGCAAAGGTTCTCAAAAAGATCTATTCGAAAGAGTGGCTGACTTTACAGATGTTATTTGGCGAAGTCTCTACTGTCCGTCTGTCACCCACGTGTATCTAGATTAGAAAATTAAAATTTTCTGATGATGGATGATGTATTTCTATTATACCAAAAATACTATAATAACTATTTAAGTATCTTCCCATACAAAAAAATAGATTTTTTAAGTCAGTACAGTTGTTTTAGACCTAAGTTTTTTCATACACACGTACAAATATTTCCTCATACTAATAGTAGGGTAGATCGGTCGTGTCGTGTCGGATTGCCGTCCCATCGCGCTATGAGAGTGAGGGAATAGGGAGTGCTCCTGTTTCACAGCAAATGCTTGTGCACTATAATATGTCCTGCGCAGCTGGCTGATCTCCTTATATGACAAGGGTCACACGATCAGTCTGGCGTCCAGAATGACGGACGAAAAACATAATAATATATTCTTGATCATCAGTCCGTCAATCAACCGGTAACACGATCATTCTCCCCATCATTCTGACTAGAAAGATGGAATGACGCCAGACTGATCGTGTAACCCCTGTCTAAGACAAAGGTTATACGATCAGTCTGGCGTCAGTCCATTCCATCAGTCTGGTCCAGGATGTACCGTGTTTTGACTGATGCCTGACTGACGGACGAAAAACACGATACATTCTGGACCAGACTGATGGACTGGACTGACGCCAGACTGATCGTGTAACCTCTCTCTAAGAGAACAGCCGCTGTGGCCGACAATCGGCTAGGACGCCATCATTGTATGTTTTCGTCATATTAGACTGTTTTAATACATGCTTTGTTTATTTCCAGATCAAGATCACCGACAATCCGCGACCGTGACCACGAGCGTGAAAGAGAGAGACTGCGCGTTCCCCGTGAGTTGGAGCGAGACAGAATGTCGCGCGACAGAGAGCACAGGGATCGAGTGTCTCGCTCTAGGGATAGGGAACGGTAAGTCATCTGTATTTTATTAATTAATTAATTTATTTGGTTTAGGTGCACAATGTCACATTCGCAAAATGACATATTGACGCAAAATGACACATTCGCATAATGTCCTTTCTCAATATGCCACAGTAGCAAAATGCCACGTTAGCAGAATGACACATACGCAAAATGACGTATTGACGCAAAATGACACATTCGCAAAATGTCCTTTCTCAATATGCCACAGTAGCAAAATGCCACGTTAGCAGAATGACACATTCTCAAAATGACACATTCTTAAAAGGTTATGGCATTTTGAGAAAATGACATTTTGCCAAAATGGCATTTTGCTAATGTGACGTTTTTGAGACACTTGAAAATGTGGCTTGTTCGCCTAATCCATTTATTTATTAGGTTTTGTCAGCGGTTTCACTCGCTTCTTGAAGGAATTTCCTCTGAAACCCGGATAAAAAGTAGCACGTATGTTATTCTGATATACAGGGTCTCAACCCAGTTACTCAGGCAACACTGACTTCTGTCCACCCCTAACGACTGCCAAATTGAAAGATCTCCAAATGACAGCCGGGACCCTCCAATTTAACGTGTCTTTCGAAATAGGAAGGCATTGTTGGCAAAATGGTCGATCATCCACATACTGATAAAATGTGTGTTTTGAGCGTCTAACTTCATAGAAGCAAAGATATTTAATAATATTTTTTATTCAAAATTCTTTACAGGATAAATTACATATAGTCTTAAATATAAACTAAAGATCCGAGTTTACATGCCTGAACTACGACATCCTGTGTTTCAGGCCAGAAGAGCTGAAATAATTTAAAATTAATAAATAACCAAAGGGATTCTATAGCATAATAAATTAAATGATCTGTAAACATGGACAAAATATCTTACACTATTATAATATTACAAAATCTTAACTTCTATTTTCTTAATTAACAATAAATTAAATTTAACAAGAGTTATAAGGCTAATTTTGTTTTCATTTCGCAGATCGCGTGAAAGATCTCGCGAAAGGTCTCGTGGTTCGACATCCCCACGTCCGGATGCGAGGCTGGAACACAACGATGCGTATAAGCGACGCTGTCGGGACTTTGACGGTGAGTACTCGGCTTTATAACGACGAAATTCTACAAATATACTTCGCAAATATGTAAGAAAAGTCATTCGGACTCGCACTTGGCAATAATGAAATCATCTTTTTTTCTTTACTGAAATGTATATTTAAAGAAACGATGGATGGATTGCGTGAAAGTTGATATGGCTAAGAAGAATGTTACTTGTGAGATGACGGCAGATAGAAGGGAATGGAAGAAGAAAACATGCTGCGCCGACCACAAACAAATTGGGATAAGGGCAGGAAGATGATGATGATGAAATGTATATTTAATGTACGTTTCTTGCGGGAAAAAATCGCAAGAAGTTAGTTTTCTTGACGGTGGTTAAAATTATAATGGTGTCAAGTCAACTGTCGACTACGGCGGCTATTCTCTGTCAGGAGATCAGCCAGCTGCGCAGGACATATTATAGTGCACAAGCATTAGCTGTGACACAGGTGCACTCCCTATTCGCTCACTCTCATAGCGCGATGGGGGGGCGCCCGACACCGGAGAGAGAGAACAAGCAGCACACTCTGTGACTGGGGGTAGCAATCACTTACTTCCAGACTCTGGACTGCTTAACCCACAAACCAATTGCGTTCTGACTGCCTAAATTAATGTTTTTTTGTTATATTTGACAGAAAAAGGCTACTGCATGCGCGGCGACCTGTGCCAGTGGGACCACGGCAGCGACCCCGTGGTGCTGGAGGACGCCGCGCTCTCCGGCGTGCTGGCGCTGCCGCCCGCGCCCAACGTGCCCGGTCAGTATTACACAGAGACAGGCTACTGCATGCGCGGCGACCTGTGCCAGTGGGACCACGGCAGCGACCCCGTGGTGCTGGAGGACGCCGCGCTCTCCGGCGTGCTGGCGCTGCCGCCCGCGCCCAACGTGCCCGGTCAGTATTACACAGAGACAGGCTACTGCATGCGCGGCGACCTGTGCCAGTGGGACCACGGCAGCGACCCCGTGGTGCTGGAGGACGCCGCGCTCTCCGGCGTGCTGGCGCTGCCGCCCGCGCCCAACGTGCCCGGTCAGTATTACACAGAGACAGGCTACTGCATGCGCGGCGACCTGTGCCAGTGGGACCACGGCAGCGACCCCGTGGTGCTGGAGGACGCCGCGCTCTCCGGCGTGCTGGCGCTGCCGCCCGCGCCCAACGTGCCCGGTCAGTATTACACAGAGACAGGCTACTGCATGCGCGGCGACCTGTGCCAGTGGGACCACGGCAGCGACCCCGTGGTGCTGGAGGACGCCGCGCTCTCCGGCGTGCTGGCGCTGCCGCCCGCGCCCAACGTGCCCGGTCAGTATTACACAGAGACAGGCTACTGCATGCGCGGCGACCTGTGCCAGTGGGACCACGGTACCCATTGGCAAGACAGGTTGTCAGACTTCCTTGCTTCTGACTACCCGTAACGACTGCTAAATATGGTCAAATGACAGTCGGATCCCACCAGTTTATCGTGCCTTCCGAAAGACAGAAGGATTCGTCATGAAAAGAGTCACCTATCCACAGACCGACCGCGTCAAATGTTGCTTAACTTTATGATCCATCGACACGTGGCTGTTACGTAGCCACGAGCCCCTCCGTATATTAGAAGCACCCTATAACCTAATATATTGTTACAGAATACAACCCTCTGACGCCGGACATCTGGTGCGGCGGCTTCCCCGCGTACCCCCCGCCGCAGCCGCACCATCCCCACCCGCCTAGAGAACTAATTCCTATACCTAGGTATGTGTATTTATATATGTATTGTTTTAGTTAAAGTTGGTTTATTGTAGTAGTTAATTCAATGGCTATGCTTTTATATGATGATAAAAATATAGTATTTTTAGTAAGCTAAAATGTTGCCAATCGGCGCGAATCACGTCGACCGTGGCAGGAAATATGCAGTTGAAGACTGTATGGTGTACTGATGGTACAGACAACGGCACAAAAAGTTACCACAATCTGTCCAATTTCTGCAATAGTTTTTCAACCTTATTACAATGGAGGTAAGGTGATGTTCGATTGGTAAAATTTGACAGACTCGCATACGTTGACCTGCTGTTGTCTGTACATGGTACAATACTGATACCTACATACGCTAATTTTAGGAACCGTTCCGATTTGAATTTTTTTTATTCTGGTACCCGGAATAGTTCCTATGGGACGCGGGTAACCGTCGGCATGAGCAAGTTTATTATAATATAGGAAAAATGGTCCAACCCTCAGTACAATTGTAAATATGTTTGGTACAGGATCCGTCAGTCAGCACCGGTGCCGCGTGCGGCAGGCGCAGCGCCGCCGCGACACCCACCGCCGCATAAGAAGAACTTCGACTACAACAGATTCGGTAAGTGCCATCATCAGCCAATGTACTGTTTCATAGGATAAAATCATCTCCTTTTTGTGCTGTTTTTAACCGACTTCCCAAAAAGGAGGAGGTTCTCAATTCGACCGTATCTTTTTTTTTTTAATGTATGTTCACCGATTACTCGAAGATGGCTGGACCGATATTCCAAATTCTTTTTTTGTTTGAAACAAAACCGACTTCACAAAAAAACACTGAAAGGGATAAAATAAAACTTTTCACATGGCTCTAGAAGTCGGTGGCAAAATAAACACAGTCAACAGACCTGCAGACACCGACTTCTAGAGCCATGTGAAAAGTTTTATTTTATCCCTTTCAGTGTTTTTTTGTGAAGTCGGTTTTGTTTTTATGATTTATTTTGGTAGTATAGTGCCACCGATTTTTTGTGTCGTTGACAGCTGTCAGTTTTCAAGGGATTACTCACTTATATGTACTGACTAATCACAACTGTCAACTGCACCAAAAAGTCAGATCATATATTTATAGTATGTTTAAGTTTTTTATAAATATAGTAATATGGGCCTTGATGCCTGAAATAAATGGATAAATAAAAAAACAAGAATGCAAATGTCTGACCGTTTCTGATGCAGTTGCTGTCATTTGTTTATTTGAACAACCCAAGACCTCTATTAATACCACTGGACAGGCTGCTGTGAAGATTTTTTGGGCCTGTTTGATAATCGCCATTTTGTCGCTGTCGGAAGTAGCGAGTGTCTGTGGTAATAAAACAGTGGCCCCTTATTGGCCCATATAAATTATACGTCAAAATTAGTTCGCTGGACACTCGCTAGTGGCGCTTCAAAGGGACACAAAAAAAAAACGCTTGGAACAGCCTGTCCAGTGGTATTAATAGAGGTCAGTGGAAAAACCTAATAGACCTTTTTGAAAAAAGAATTCAATCTTACATAGTCCATTTATCGAGCCTTGTTCATACAAGGGAAGTAGTTTTAATCAGTAAAGTTTTACCAATCGAACATTTACCTTCCAGAACTGTTTCAGAATCGAGTTGAAAATCGATTTAAGGTGAATGCGACCACTAGAAGCGGGAAATTCAAATATAAATTGTTTTTTTATGTTTTACCTAAGTTAACATTCAATATGAGGCGTGATCTTATGATTGGCGGTTATAATATCCCACAAAGTAATTTCTGATGTCCTTGTTTAACTCCGAAACTTCTTACAAATTAAATGTAACTGTAAAAAACTTTTTATTGCGAAATATCATAGTTTCGACAGTTAAGAAGTTTGACAGATTGTGTAGGTTGTGCATGAAAATAGTTAATAAATACTAATGACTATACTATATTCCCAGGCGCCGCCCGTCCTCCGCTGCCCGCGAACGCGGCCAACTGTTCGCTAGAAGTGAAGAAAGTGCCTCGAGGACTCAACGATATCACGCATCTTAATAACCACTTCTGCAAGTTCGGCAAGATTGTTAATATTCAGGTTAGTTTTGTAGAAATACTTTTTTTACATAACATGCAACATAGTCTAAAAACCCGCCAAGTGTAAGACAAACTTGCAGACGAATTTATCCATACCATAATCTGAAACACAAAAAATCACGTTTTTTTAGGGGTTCCTATGTCAAAAATATTTATTTTATTTGGTTTCAGTATTTTTTGGAACAATAATACCAACTGTCTATCACAGTCCGATGACTGACGAACTGACAGCAAAGTCTTAGATAGCCAACGGGTCTTACTCGCGATGAAATTGTAAAGATTTACGATACCTCTTCTCCCGACGTTTCGGCCGAATTGCACCGACCGTGGTCACGGGTAAACCCGGTGGTTATCAAGTCGCGAAATTTTAAAAATATTGAGGACAGCAAAGACGTTTTTCCCTTTGGGCAGAGTTTACGCTACAAAACTTTTTCAATTCTGAAGTTAGACATTTGACTTGCGCATTAGTTCGTACAGATATTGCCGAGAAGCCTTGCTTCTCCGAAGTTTGCTTCTATGACTTTACAATACTAGAAAAAATATAAACATAAATTAACGCATGAAACGTGACTGACTATGAGAGTGAGGGAATAGCGACTGCTCCTGTCTCAAAGCTAATGTGCATGCACTATGTATAATATGTCCTGCGCAGCTGGCTGATCTCCTTATATGAGAACAGCCGCCGTACCCGGCAATCTGTCGCCATTATCTAGTAAATATTTTAATATAATCCTATTGTATTATATTACAGGTGTGTTACGATGGAGATCCGGAAGCGGCGCTGATCACATTCAGCAATCCTACGGAAGCGAATGTCGCCTACAAGAGTACTGAAGCTGTACTCAACAATAGATTCATTAAGGTCTTCTGGCACAATCCTGAGGTAACTATTAAATGTTACATTAAGATTCTTAAAATCTAATAGACAGGCATGTGTTGCTGGGGAGTTTGTTGCGCCACTTCTTCTTCCCAGCAAAAACACATAGGAAGTGGTGAAGGGCGGACGTTTTTGCGGCTGTCTCATGTAATTTTGACGTTCGAAAAGTGCTGTTTTCAGCCTACTTTGAATAAATGCTTTTTGATTTTGGTTTTTGTAAGATTGTCTACGCTATTATTATAAAGAGGAGATATGTTACCATAACATTTTATTAGAATTTGTTCAGTATTTTAACTTTTATGACTTACTAGCTTTTGCCAGCGGTTTCACCCGCCTCCCGTGGGAACTACTGCGCGCACCCGGATAAAAAGTAGTCTATAACCTTCATCGATAAATGGGCTATCTAACACTGAAAGAATTTTTCAAATCGGACCAGTAGTTCCTGAGATTAGCGCGTTCAAACAAACAAACTNTTTTGATTTTGGTTTTTGTAAGATTGTCTACGCTATTATTATAAAGAGGAGATATGTTACCATAACATTTTATTAGAATTTGTTCAGTATTTTAACTTTTATGACTTACTAGCTTTTGCCAGCGGTTTCACCCGCCTCCCGTGGGAACTACTGCGCGCACCCGGATAAAAAGTAGTCTATAACCTTCATCGATAAATGGGCTATCTAACACTGAAAGAATTTTTCAAATCGGACCAGTAGTTCCTGAGATTAGCGCGTTCAAATAAACAAATAAACTCTCCAGCTTTATAATATTAGTATAGAAATGCAGATAAAATAATACATAATTTATTTTCTTTTCCAGAATAAGCAAGAAAACATGGCACCCAGTGGTCAGTTAGCAAACAAACAGAACGACAGACAGAACTCACAACACCCCATGTCACACAACAAAGTTCTCATCAACAGGGACAATATCAAGGCGACGGCCGATAATAATGCTAAACAGCTTATGGAGAAGGTAATTATACTTTTCCTTTATATATAATCACATAAAAATATTTATATTTTTTAATCTTTATATAATGGTCTATAACTGCCTCGTTGGTCTAGTTGTCGCATAGCCGACTGCTGAGCGCGAGGTCTCGGGTTCGATTCCCGGGACGGGCTGAAATCGCTTTGTGGGTTTTCGAAACTTTCACAAAGCAGCCCGCAGTTGGAAGTTGGTGATTGACACACCCGTGCATCGTGTCGCACGTTAATGTCGGTCCTGCGCCTGATCTCTCTCCGGTCGTGTCGGATGCCCCCCCATCGGGTTATGAGAGTGAGGGAATAGGGAGTGCACCTGTGTCTGCGCAAATGTGCGTGCACTATAATATGTCCTGCACAGCTGGCTGATCTCCTTACAAGAGAACAGCCGCCGTGGCCGATAATCGGCTAGGACGCCATCATCATCAATGGTCTTCAAAATTTTGGTAGACACAGTCCTGTCCTTAAGCCAAGACGACATTTTTAGGGTTCCATACCCAAAAGCTAAAACGTGATCCTATTTCTAAGATTTTGCTGTCCGTTCGGCTTTCACCAGGGTGTGCCTCGTGAACTTGATAGCTAGAGAACTGAAATCTTCACATATGATGTATTTCTGTTACCGATCCAACAACAAATACTATAAAAAGTATAATAGATTTCGAATTTTATGGGGCTCCCATATAACAAACTTGAGTTTTTCTACGGAACCCTTCGTCCGCGAGTCCGGCTCGCTCTTGGCCTAAATTGTTTGATATTTCTCGTATATTATTTGACACTTAGCTATTTTTCGTAAGGAATTTACTCTAGCATGTCGGTATTTGGAGATTATCAAGTTAAAACTTTAAGGATATCTAAAGTTATTTTTAAGGACAGCAAATTATAGCAATTTCTAACTAAAGCATCATTTATTTCCACTCTTCCAGCAATGTGATGATATTTTTTTTTTTAATTTCGTGTATTTGTTGTTATAGCGGCAACGGAAATACATCATCTGTGAAAATTTCAGCATTCTAGGTATCACGGATTATGAGATACAGCCTGGAGACAGACAGACGACGAAGTCTTAGTAATAGGGTCCCGTTTTACCCTTTGGGTACGGAACCCTAAAAACTGATGGTTAGGAAGAAGTAAAACACTTGTTTTCTTTCCACAGCAAGAGAAAGAAAAAGAGCTATCGAACGGAGTGGAACCAAAGAAGGAAGTAGTGAAACCTTCGCTGACCAAGAGCAAGCAGGTCATGGAGATGACCAAGCGGGCACAGGCGCTGCTGGAGACACAGCTACAGCAGCAGATGTTGCTTATACAGAGATTGGAGCAAGGTGAGTCATATTATTCAACTTATAACAATGCGTCATAAAAGAGTAGAAAGTAAATGAGGGTGCCACTATAGATCAAGCGGCAACCCAGTTACTACGACCCGATTGATCTTGATACTTGAATATACCTGCTGTCTGCCTAGCCATTTCCCAATTACGTTGGGGTCGGCTTCCAGTCTAACCGGATGCAGCTGAGAACCAGTGTTTTACATGGAGCGACTGCCTATCTGACCTCCACAACCCAGTTACCTGGGGCAATCTGGCACCCCTTGGTAAGACTGGTTTGTCAGACTTTCTGGCTTCTGACTACCCGTAACGACTGCCAAAGATGTTCAAATGACAGCCGGGACCCACGTTTATCGTGCCTTCCGAAACACAGAAGAATTCGTTATGACAAGATGGTCACCCATCCACGGACCGACCGCGCCAAGCATTGCTTAACCTTATGATCGATCGATCCGCGATAAACTACCATCTTGTATACCATCCTTTAAACAAATAGATGATATTCTTATTCACAATATATCTTTTCAGGCAACGTAACAGGAGCGCAAAGGTCTGCTCTACTAGAAGCTATCAACTCCGCGCAGGAGGGTATCGAGAAGCTAAGGAAAGAACTCGTCGCGTACAACGGCACTTTGAAACAAATGCAGGTATGGATAACTAAGATTTTAATTATATAAATATTAGATATTTTTATGTATAGTAAGTGTCAGTTTCATAGGTTCCAGATAAAGTTCTAGATAGCTATCTGACGGTTTTTTTTTACACTGGGAAATCATCAGTATGACCCCTCCCGCTGTGGGTGACAGCGGGAGGGAGTGTCATACTTTTACTGACTAAAACCCACCGTGTTCCTTCGGGAGCCCTTTGTGTGCCAGGGACAAGGGGACTCTTTCGAATGCTGACAGATACTGCCATAGAAAAGCAGTCGAAATGAAAAACGTTTTTTGTCAGGTAGATATCTAGAACTCTATCTGTGAAACTGGCCGTAGATGTCTTTTTTAAACGATTTTTTTTAGCTTATCCCGTTTGTTTATTTTTGCAATATATATTAGGTATTAATTAGGCGGCCCCTATTAATTCACTAGGCCATAAAAAGGGCCGATTTCGATAACCTATCAATCCGTAACCTTGCGACTAGAGATTAAAAGTTGACATAGTTTGTATGGAGATAATGTCAAAATTCTCTAATCGCATATCAACGGATAGATACGTTATAGAAATTCGCCGATAGTTACAAGAAATCTGAAATTAAAATATATAACGCAAATATATGGATAATAAATTGTTGTGACGACAGGACGAGTCGGTCGCGAGGAATATGTCGCGGTTGCACCTAGCGCAGGTACTCGACCGGTTGCGTTTCGCATGCTAAGCGCTATGTATGCTAAATTACTTGCATATTGCATCTCAAATACTTAGCAATTGTATCTTGACTGTGACTCACTGCCTGACTGTCTGACCGACACTGAGTGACTGGCTCTAAGCGAATCACATATTCAAATATTCCTGTCTGCTGTCTATCAAAAGCATCAAGCGATAGATATCAGTGACTGATGGTGTCTGGCGTTATTGAGTTCATTGACTCGGCCGTCTGACTGCACTGACTCGATCGTCTGACTGCATTGACTCGGCCGTCTGATTTCATTGACTCGACCGTCAGACATCAGTGTGTGACTTCACCTAGACCATCTGACTCCATTGAATCTGGTGTCTGTCTTCATTGACTCGAACATTTGACGTCATTGACTCGACGATCTGACGTCACAGACTCGGCCGTCTGACTTCATTGAATCGGCCAGCTAACTACATTGACTCAACCGACTGACGTTATTGACTTTGTTTCCGACTCCCGTGCTATGCTGGTACAATTCTAAGTATTTAGGTGTGATATGAGCAAAACACGTAATTTATACACTGTATGTGTCTGGCAAAATCATGTAATGACACTCATTTGCAAAACTTTTCATCCGTTTTATGGAATGAAGTGCATTGTGGTTTTCATTTCTTCACTGCATTTTGAAACTGTTTTCATTCGGGTGATACAACTTTTGACTTGTTGTTTACTATGTTTTATTTTTATGTTTTTTTTTCTTCTATACTTATAATAAATTCTGTAGAGAGGTAAATTCTGTACATGAAATATATTTCCAAAATAACTATCAGGGGGTGATTAGGGATCGATACTGATGCCAAAAATACAATCAGTAGAATTTTTGTCTGTCTGTATAGCCGTTATAGAAACAAAAACTATTCGAAGGATTTTAACGAAACTTGGCATAATTGTTATTCATACTCCTGAGCTGGTTATAGTATACTATTCATCACGCTACAATCAATAGGAGCAGAGCAGTGAAGGGAAATGTTGGGAAAACGCACTGTCGCTTGCATAAGCGACATGATCTGCGAACGAAGTCGCTGGCAGAAGCTAGTACTACCCAAAAATTTAGTTTGGTATCTTTCTCTCACACTATAAAAGGTTATATAAGGACAATGACGACAATAGGTTGACTGTGCTGTCCTCGTTGCGCTCTAGATTATGTTTGCATTGGTTAAATAAAGGCAAAATGCAGTCACTCCGTTTAATATCGAAATATTCAACAAAATATACCCCCGGACATTATCCCAAGTTTACACCTGTATGTAAGTTTCTAACGTAAGTCTTACGGAAGCAACTTACAGTTTTAAGAAGTTCTTAGAAATTACTGTAAGTTAATTACAAAAGCCACTTACGTGATGATAACATACTACGTGTGAAGCCGGCCTTAATAATATTTTTTCTAATTAAAAACAGATATCATCTTAATAAAATAGAGTAAATAGTGTTTTTTTATTAAATTAAAATAGCCCCATGCATGCGGTTCGCAACTCGTTGTATATCCCATTAAAATAATGTTTAAACACATGTACAAACATATTAATGACCATATTTACCATTCCATCTTATTGTCTGCATAAGTGGTTTAGATGTCAAAAAATATTCTTTCTATAAAAGTTTATGTGGCGCCACTGTCGCATAGCATATTTTACCGACTTCCCAAAAAGAAAGAAGTTCTCAATTCGACCACAATATTTTTGTCTTTTTCATTTTTTTTTTTTCAATTTAAACAGTTAAATCTGTGTACATTATTTTTTACGACATAATATTAATTTGAACCAAACGAATTATTACGACGCCATATTTGTTTACAGTTCTTCTAGAATATTCTGCAATACAAATAAATAAAAATTAGAACATAATAAACCAATTTTATGTTGACAATTTACTTATAAATATTTTGTCTCGCGAAAGCGGGTGAGCATTACTTGTGTGTGTAAATATAACATGCACATTGTATTTGTATTACCCGCTTTTGTGAGATAAAACTCTGTAAAACTAATCGCATAGTTCAGGTAGTCCCACAGTTCACTGTTGCCTCATTTTCACAAATAGTTCACTTAATATGGTACTTTTATAGTCAAATAATAATTCACAATGCATACATTGTAACGTGGTTTCTTCGTTTTATGTGAATAAAATTTAATGTGAATATGGATGGATTGCCATATCTTTGATATTACTATATATTATATATATGTTCGTCTGCCTGGACCATGTTCACGCCAAAACTGCTGAACTAAATTATATGAAAATTGCGTCTGGGAAAGGACATAATATGGTACTTTGATCCGGTTTAATCGGTTTAGTAGTTCTGACTTCGAAGCATGATAGACAGACAGATGGAGTCACATTTATGCTTTTAGAGTATATTTTTACAGATCAAACATATTTATAAATTCAATTAAAGTCTAAAGCTCTACTCGAGAATCCATCCGTATTCACATTAAAAAATGGTTGTGTTTTTGTTTGTAAATGTATATGTAAAGTTGTGTAAAATTTGTGTGTATAACCTCAAATATGTGTGTACCTTTTGTTTGTCTACTAATCTTAGCTGTAAATTAATATATATTTAGCTTTTATCATTATTATGATAAATTGCATATGTCACTAGTATTTTATAACCTAGCAATATCCCACGGATTAGTCCGCGTCCCAAGAGAGAATATCTTTGTGTAACCGCACTTTGACAGTCTGTAAACTCAGCTATCTCTACACCAAATATCATCTGAATGGGTTCAGCCTTTTTACCCAACTGCTAAGAATGGTTATTTAAGTTAGAATTAGCGCAATTGAGATTTTAATACTAAATTAAACATATTTTATGAGCCATCCCTTTTCGCTAAATTCTATTGCAATTTAACGAAAGATTTATACGGCGTGATTGCATTTTCTTTGACGAGGAATATATTATTGGCACGCACATTAGCTGTGACACAGGTGATCTCCCTATTTCCTTACTCTCATAGCCCGATGGGACGGCAATCCGACACCACCGGAGAGAGAGCACAAGCAGTACCCACTGCTACGTGCCAATTTCAAAATATAGAAAAATATTCAAGAAAATTTTGAAAAATCTCTAACGGCCGTTCCCAATAACCTATCTAACTCTGGATTTGCTTACCAGAGATAGGAATTTGACATAACTTGTATGGGGCTAATGTCAAAATTCTATCACTAGTAAGCAAATCCAGAGATAGACAGAATATTGATTTCCGCAGTAAGTTTTCACAATAGCATCATACAGTACTGACTTTTGACCATATAACACATCTTCTACACAGTTTTAAGACCTCATGGTCATCATAAAATGCTTGTACATAGCTTATAACTAGATTTTGTAATATTTTGTCAGCAGGCGAAGAAACCAAAGACTAAGGAAGAGGCTCAGAAGGAGATTTTGGATGCCGAGCTGGATCTCTTTACCAAACAACAGGTATGTAAATTTATTTATTTACTAGCTTCTGCCAGTGGTTTCACTCGCGTCCCGTGGGAACTACTCGGCGCAACCGGATAAAAAGTAGCCTATAGCCTTCCTCGATAAATGGGCTATCTAACACTGAAAGAATTTTTCAAATCGGACCAGTAGTTCCTGAGATTAGCGCGTTCAAACAAACAAACTCTTAAGCTTTATAATATTAGCATATATTTATCTTTTTTGGCTAACTAATTTTCTATAATCTAAGATTAGTATAACAATTTCTTATAGGTAAGCACTGCATGCCCTATAAAATAAATTTAATGTGCTGCAAACTTTTGGCTTTGTCTTAGCCACGAGCTCTTCAATTATATTATACTAGCTTCCGTCAGCGGTTTCACCCGCATCCCGTGGGAATTACTTCCAGCATTCAAATAAAAGTAGTCTATAGCCTTCTTCAGCAAATGGGTTATCAACTTTATATATTAGATTTTTTTTGAAAAATAATTGAAAAGTTGAGTATTTGCTGAACTTTTTTAGACTAATACTGTGATTAATTTTAAGATGTTTCTAATACATTTATCTATATTAACAGGAAGGCCAGGACGTGACGGAGTTGACGAAGAAGATTGCAGAGTTGCGCCGACAGATGGCGATACAGTTCCCCTCGCATAACATGATGAGGAGGCCTCATGCAAGGTATGATAATAATATTTGTAGTGTTTACAAAACGAACGTAAAATATAGCCACAGTTTAAATATATGTAGAACAGTTGGAAAGCTACCTACTAACGTTCGTAACGTCACACTCACAGACGCTTGCGCATTGACGAGCATTTATGTACCTTTACCAGTGCTGTCAGTACTGACTGTCACGTCAAGAGCTACCGCGCCAGCTAGCATTTGGCCAAATTAGGAACTAAAGTTTGATAGACATTTAAGTCTGTACTACCAAGTGACATCCCTACAGCTTCGATGGTGCTTACGGCATCATTTTGACAACAAGCCTTAGCTTCATTACTGGTACATCTTTATTCTGTGATAATGTCGAATTCTTACTCTTTTTTCATTTCTTAATAACCCTACATATATTGTTTTGTAAAAATATTTAATGTACAGACACGATTTTTTTACTGTTTTATTATATGTATAGATTGTATATCTTTGATAACATGTAATTATTTTTGATGTTAAATTTTCAAGCTATCGTATTGTGAAGAGAAAAATTAGGTGAGATGAATTTATTTAATTATATTACAGGTGTTAAGAGTACTGGGTTCGATTCCCAGGCCTCGCAAAATAAAAATTTTGCTATTTTTTTACCGCGGTTTGACCTGGAAACAACTTATCGTGGTTTTTTATCTTTTTGTATTGAATATAAAAAAAAATTGCATGTGTAAAAATAATTAAACTAGTACTTAGGCACAGTTTCAGAGGATTCAGATAAAGTTCTAGAAAGCTATCATAAGGATAATACCATAGAAAATAAGTTAAAATTAAAAAATATTTCTATGGCATTATCTGTTAGATAGCTATGTATAAGAAAGAAGAAAGAAAGAAGAAGAAAGAAAGAAAAATCATTTATTTCTGCGCAATCGCACACACAATATTAGAATAACAAAAAGAAAACAATATTAAATAATTACTAAACTTAAAACTAAAAGAACTTAACACTAAAAATATACAGTCTATGGTCCACAGTGTCGCTCACTACTTGACAGATGCGATTTATTACCTGTGGACCATTGGACCAAGAAATGCAAATTGTAAATAATACAAGAAAAAAAAACAAATTATGACCTAAACTTAAAATTATATTATTTTATGTGCGTCATGTGGTGCGTATAACTTTCAAATCAAATCAGAATCATTTATTGAAAATAGGCTAATAAATTAGCACTTTTTCACGTCAAATTACATTGGACAGCACCCCCAAAATCGCCCCCCTTTCACCGTTTCCTAGTGTTATGGCTGGAAAGAAGAAACGGTGATGAACAAACTTTCCAGCCGCACAGCTGTCTATTACACTTGATTAAATTACAAATATTATACATTATTAATTTAATTACATAAAATGTATTATTACTGAAAAACAAAATTATGCATTTGTCCACTTCAGAGACTTTGTCTGAAACCTCTAAAACTTTAATTGTAATAAGTATATATATTTAATTAGTAACAAATGTCTCAATATTTCATTACAGAGGCGGTCGTTTCAACACCCCGACTCGCTTCACGCGGGGAGGTATAGCCACGAAGATGTTCAGCGTGAACCAGTCAGTGGACCACAGGCCGAGGGCACTCCTCATATCAGGGTTCGAAGCTGATGAGCTGGAAGCTTTGATCACGCATTTCTCTGTAAGTTTCATCTGCCTAGCGTTTTACTAATTGTGTTAGGGTCGGGATGTAGCAGAATACCAGCACAGTTCACATATATGTAAAACAGTTGGGAAGCTACCTACTAAAGTTCGTAACGTCATACTCACTCACGCATGCGCATTGACCAGTATTTACCAGTGCTGTCAGTACTGACTGTTGCGTCAAGAGCTACCGCGCCAGCTAGCATTTGAGCAAAATAGGAATAAAAATTTGACAGACACACATAGTTTGTGGGTATTTGTTACATAATATAGATCTTTGTATTTTTTAAATATATTGTAGAACAGAAAACTGGAGAACATATAGCCATTGCTGCTGTAAGTTTCAGGAAACTAGGTAGCGAATGACATTACAAAGTTAGCTACGCTCCGACCATTTTTGTGCAGTTGACAGCTCCTGTCAGGCAATAGAAAACTGACAGCTGTCAAATGCACAAAATACTGTAGTACTATAATTAATATGTCTGTTTGTCCACAGCAATTCGGCGAGGTGATGAGCAAGGAAGTGGAGCTGTCAGTTCCTCAGCTGGTGCTGCAGTACAAGTCGCGACAGCACGCCGAACACGCCATCGCCAACGGCAAGCACTACAACGATAGGACACTCTCCGTGAGTGGTTATATCTAAAAAACCTATGATTGATGATGATGATAGCCTCCTAGCCGATTATCGGCTACGGCGGCTGTTCTCATAAAAGGAGATCAGCCAGCTGCGCAGGACATATTATAGTGCACAAGCATTTGCGCAGTCACAGGTGCACTCCCTATTCCCTCACTCTCATATATAACCCGATGGGACGGCAATCCGACACCGGAGAGAGATCACAAGCAGGACCGACATTACCGCGCTTTCCGATGCACGGGTGTGTCAATCACCTACTTCCAACTACGGGCTGCTTTGTGAAAGTTTCTAAAACACACAAAGTAGCCTAAGGCCTTTGCCACACTAGACGGAAATTCCGTCGCCGAAATTCAGCGGCGGAACGCCAATACATGTTATTGCATATAAAATACAAATAACGGGCACACTACGCACGGAAGATCGGTCGTTCCGTTTTTTGTATTTTATATGCAATGACATTCCACCGCGGAAGTTTGGCGACGGAATTTCCGTCTAGTGTGGCAAAGGCCTAAGAGGTAGTGAACCCTCCGACTAACGGTCGGCCTGTAAGGCTAGAAATTTGTGAAGTGATGAGTCATAGTACACCAAGGCCAACAGCAAAGACCTGGCAGGCCTCAGCCCTGCACATCATCATGCATTTTATTTTTCAAAATGTAAAATTATTACGAAAAAAAAACTTCCTTCTGTAAGCTTCAAAATTTAATAGAATATAGTTTATTTATTGGTAATCATGGAAAAAAATTGCCAGGCGATTTGAGTAAGCAGAAGTATCTGCCAGGCGACTCGAAAGGTGCATAGAAATAGCTAGACATGAAATAATTGTTACTAGTAGCGCATCTATTAGAAATAAAGTGCAACTTAACTTGTCGAACTCGCACTTGGTCGGTTTTTAATTCATAAATTTGTATGAAAATCAAAAGTAACAGTTCACATTATTTCTAATAGATGGCGCTACTAGTAACAATTATTTCATGTCTAGCTATTTCTATGCACCTTTCGAGTCGCCTGCAGATACTTCTGCTTACTCAAATCGCCTGGCAATTTTTTTCCATGATTACCAATAAATAAAACTATATTCTATTAAATTTGAAGCTTACAGAAGGAAGTTTTTTTTTCGTAATAATTTTACATTTTGAAAAATAAAATGCATGATGATGTGCAGGGCTGAGGCCTGCCAGGTCTTTGCTGTTGGCCTTGGTGTACTATGACTCATCACTTCACAAATTTCTAGCCTTACGGCCGACCGTTAGTCGGAAGGTTCCTAGCTCTCAGGTTGAAGCTATTTCGGCCCGACCTCGGTATGGCACAGCAGTCGCGCTATGCGACATCTATACCAACGAGGCAGGCATTACGTAAAAAACTACCATGTATTAATTTTCTGGAATCACAAAGCAAATATTATAAAGCTGAAAGTTTGTTTGAACGCGCTAATCTCAAGAATTACTGGTCCGTTGAAAAATGATTTCAATGTTAGATAGCCCATTTATCGAGGAGGCTATAGGCTACTTTTTATCCGGGTGCGCAGAGTAGTAACAAAATATTCACGCATTTGCTTTATCCAAACAGATAACGTGGACGGCGAATACGAACGCGAACTCGAACAACACCAGTTCGCGCCACACCAGACGCGCGGCCAGCGAGGAATGGTGAACAGAGAGATGAAAAGGCGAGGTCAGTATTTATCATCATCTTCATCATCATCAGCCGTCGTAATTCTCACCGAGAGAGCTGCAGGTTTATCACCTAACAAGCCCTAGTGTGAGAGTTTTGTCAAATCCGCCTGACGGCCTCTGACGTGGAATTATAACAACGACTGCTACTGAGTAGCATTTAGTGAAAGCCACTTTACGTGCCTTCCAAAGGGGCAATGGAATGTAACACTGCCAACTTCTAAACTCGGACTGCTTTGTGAAAGTTTCTGAAATTGCTGTCAGTCTGTCTGACTGTGGCTGTCTCATGACATGTAATTTTGAAGTTAACTTACGAATAAATGCTTTTTATTTGATATCTGAAACCTGTGGAACTATACCTATCAATACTTTTCGTTTGTGTAAAAGACAAACCGATCACATTTTTGGCAACATGCTCTATGGTACTCGTTTTTAGGGTACCGTACCCAAGGGTAAAACGGGACCCTATTACTAAAGACTTCGTTGTCTGTCTGTCTGTCTTCACGCTGTATCTCACTAACCGTGATAGCTAGAAAGCTGAAATTTTCACAAATGATGTATTTCTGTTGCCGCTGTAACAACAAATAATGAAAATGAAAAAAAAATAAGTGGGATGGGGTACGGAACCCTTCATGCGCGAGTCCAACTCGCACTTGTTTTTTCTATCATGGAGAATGTTAGTCTCATATTGGATACATCTTCTCCAGACGCCAGCAGATCTACCGAAGACACGCTTCTCCGTTTTCGACGAGAAGAAGAAGATGACGCTGACGAGGACGCTCCTGGCGTCGTTGACCCTCGCCCCACGCGTCAGCATCGCTTACTGTAACATACTAAACTTTCATATAATAAGACCTAAGTTCACTTACAAAATAATCGTCAGTCTCCCTATAATTGTTTACTATAAATTTTCAAATTCAATTTTTATAGTAAATTGTTATTTTGAGAAAGATATACGTTTATTTTGTAGGTGAAATTGGATATACTATGCTGCAGGAATGTCAGTGCTGTTAGTAATTGTAATATACTATACTTTGCCGTACCATACTTTAACCGTTCTATACTTTAAATGCCGCCCGGTTATATTATTATACGTTTGATTCGATATTTGTTGCGTGATCTTATACCGATTTACGTTATTTTACAACGTATCCCGGAAATATTTTCTAAGGCCCAAATTCTCCGACATTTTAAATGAAAGTTTTCTTACAACGACTGCTTGCTATGAATTTTCACGTAAATTTTTTGTAGTAAAGAGTTGTTTTAAGAAAAAAACTGAAGTTGATGGTGTCTGTGAAATTGGTCCTAAGTCGTTTAGTTGAACCGTGTTCCGTTCGAAAATTACGACTAATGACATAGAGATATACTATATTAAAAGTACCAGATTTTTCTTTCATGAAATCTTTCTTTCATGAGGAATAGATTGAAATTTTGAAGTGTTCGTCACTTCAAAATTCAAATCGATTTTTTCGAATCTAATTGAAACTTCAAGGCAATTCCTTTTCGAAGTGAAACATTAAAATATTTTAACGAGTACAATTTCGATTCGACATTGAATTTAGACAGTCGATACCGCAATATTGTGGCGTTAAATAGTTTAGTTTTTGTTCCTGAAGTTTTGAATTCAGGGTTGATTGTTATAAGAATGGAATGGGATTCATTCTGTCCTAATCTTTTCCCAACAATGTTAATTACAAGTTAATACTAATAACTATGTTATTATTCCGAACACGGAAAACTCGTTATGAC
>NWSH02000305.1:1358310-1368836 GCA_002382865.2 Heliothis virescens | reverse complement strand
AAATCGCCTGGCAATTTTTTTCCATGATTACCAATAAATAAACTATATTCTATTAAATTTTGAAGCTTACAGAAGGAAGTTTTTTTTTCGTAATAATTTTACATTTTGAAAAATAAAATGCATGATGATGTGCAGGGCTGAGGCCTGCCAGGTCTTTGCTGTTGGCCTTGGTGTACTATGACTCATCACTTCACAAATTTCTAGCCTTACAGGCCGACCGTTAGTCGGAAGGTTCACTAGCTCTCAGGTTGAAGCTATTTCGGCCCGACCTCGGTATGGCACAGCAGTCGCGCTATGCGACATCTATACCAACGAGGCAGGCATTACGTAAAAAACTACCATGTATTAATTTCTGGAATCACAAAGCAAATATTATAAAGCTGAAGAGTTTGTTTGAACGCGCTAATCTCAAGAATTACTGGTCCGATTTGAAAAATGATTTCAATGTTAGATAGCCCATTTATCGAGGAGGCTATAGGCTACTTTTTATCCGGGTGCGCAGAGTAGTAACAAAATATTCACGCATTTGCTTTATCCAACAGATAACGTGGACGGCGAATACGAACGCGAACTCGAACAACCCAGTTCGCGCCACACCAGACGCGCGGCCAGCGAGGAATGGTGAACAGAGAGATGAAAAGGACGAGGTCAGTATTTATCATCATCTTCATCATCATCAGCCGTCGTAATTCTCACCGAGAGAGCTGCAGGTTTAATCACCTAACAAGCCCTAGTGTGAGAGTTTTGTCAAATCCGCCTGACGGCCTCTGACGTGGAATTATAACAACGACTGCTACTGAGTAGCATTTAGTGAAGCCCACTTTACGTGCCTTCCAAAGGGGCAATGGAATGTAACACTGCCAACTTCTAAACTCCGGACTGCTTTGTGAAAGTTTCTGAAATTGACTGTCAGTCTGTCTGACTGTGGGCTGTCTCATGACATGTAATTTTGAAGTTAACTTACGAATAAATGCTTTTTGATTTGATATCTGAAACCTGTGGAACTATACCTATCCAATACTTTTCGTTTGTGTAAAAGACAAACCGATCACATTTTTGGCAACATGCTCTATGGTACTCGTTTTTAGGGTACCGTACCCAAAGGGTAAAACGGGACCCTATTACTAAGACTTCGTTGTCTGTCTGTCGGTCTGCACGCTGTATCTCACTAACCGTGATAGCTAGAAAGCTGAAATTTTCACAAATGATGTATTTCTGTTGCCGCTGTAACAACAAATAATGAAAATGAAAAAAAAAAAATAAGTGGGATGGGGTACGGAACCCTTCATGCGCGAGTCCAACTCGCACTTGTTTTTTCTATCATGGAGAATGTTAGTCTCATATTGGATACATCTTCTCCAGACGCCAGCAGATCTACCCGAAGACACGCTTCTCCGTTTCGACGAGGAAGAAGAAGATGACGCTGACGAGGACCGCTCCTGGCGTCGTTGACCCTCGCCCCACGCGTCCAGCATCGCTTACTGTAACATACTAAACTTTCATATAATAAGACCTAAGTTCACTTACAAAATAATCGTCAGTCTCCCTATAATTGTTTACTATAAATTTTCAAATTCAATTTTTATAGTAAATTGTTATTTTGAGAAAGATATACGTTTATTTTGTAGGTGAAATTGGATAATACTATGCTGCAGGAATGTCAGTGCTGTTAGTAATTGTAATATACTATACTTTGCCGTACCATACTTTAACCGTTCTATACTTTAATGCCGCCCGGTTATATTATTATACGTTTGATTCGATATTTGTTGCGTGATCTATACCGATTTACGTTATTTTACAACGTATCCCGGAAATAATTTTCTAAGGCCCAAATTCTCCGACATTTTAAATGAAAGTTTTCTTACAACGACTGCTTGCTATGAATTTTCACGTAAATTTTTTGTAGTAAAGAGTTGTTTTAAGAAAAAAACTGAAGTTGATGGTGTCTGTGAAATTGGTCCTAAGTCGTTTAGTTGACCCGTGTTCCGTATCGAAAATTACGACTAATGACATAGAGATATACATATATTAAAGTACCAGATTTTTCTTTCATGAAATCTTTCTTTCATGAGGAATAGATTGAAATTTTGAAGTGTTCGTCACTTCAAAATTCAAATCGATTTTTTCGAATCTAATTGAAACTTCAAGGCAATTCCTTTTCGAAGTGAAACATTAAAATATTTTAACGAGTACAATTTCGATTCGACATTGAATTAGACAGTCGATACCGCATATTGTGCGTTAAAATAGTTTAGTTTTTGTCCTGAAGTTTTGAATTCAGGGTTGATTGTTATAAGAATGGAAATGGGATTCATCTGTCCTAATCTTTTCCCAACAATGTTAATTACTAAGTTAATACTAATAACTATGTTATTATTCCCGAAACACGGAAGAACTCGTTATGACACGATGGTAACCCATCCACGCACCGACTGCGCCAAGCGTTGCTTGACTTTATGATCGGTCGATCCGCGCGGCTTTGACTTAACCACGAGCTAAAATATATACAACAATATACAAATTTATTTTCCAAAAATATCATCATCTAGCCTTTTCCCAACTATGCAACCGGATGCAACTAAGAACCCGTAACCCAGTTACCCGAGCAACCCAATATCCCTTGGGTAAGACTGGTATTCAGACTTTCTGGCTTCTGACTACCCGTAAAGTAATATCAATGATTACCAATTCCATTTTCATTACAATCTTGAGTACATATAACTATGAAATTGTTGGATTAATACATGGTAGAAAAAAACTACCATGTATGACAGAAAAAAATACCAAATGGTAGAAAAAATCTACCACGTATGGTAGTTTTTTCTAACTATCCTAATTTACAGTTCTATAGTTATATATATTAACCCTGCTACTATATTCGCGTAATATCGTCCATTTTGTACTTGTTCTTTGACTAAATGGATTAAATAATATTAACGTGCAAATATTAACTAAAGTTATGCCTAAAATCGTTATATACCGAACAGACTTATACTAAAGTTGTTTACTGTTTATTCTAATAAATTAATATATGTATAAAATTTGTTTGCATGTTGGTACAGCCAGGTCAACCTACCCAAATCTGTCAAACTTTACCAATCGAATATTAACCTTCCACTATTGTGATAAGGTTGAAAATCGATTGAAAAAAATTGACAGATTGGGAAAATGAATTGGACTCAACATAAGATTACATGAATCGATAATCAAAATTATTCGAAATAGGCTGAAAATCAGCACTTTTTGAAGGTCAAGTATACAAAAGACAGCCCCAAAAGCGCCCGCCCTTCACCACTTCCTATGTGTTTTGGCTGGGAAAACAAACTCCCCAGCAACAAATTTTTGTATATTTTTTGGTTTTCCCATAAAATACATCCAATCAACCTTTGAAACCACATTAATATGAAAATAAACAGTAAATAACAACATATATATAAAAATAAAAACGTAAAATTTAAGAAATAGACTAATCCGATGCGCTTACAATATACTACGAGTCTTCCTAGCCATTAAGGCATGGAGATATAAAGTTCAAATTTTAGCCAGACTTAGTCGACAATTAGATACGTTAGTAGTTTAATGGATATCGCTTGTTCTGAGGCCACGAAAACGGCGAACGGAATATATATATAACTGTGTAATTTTGTAATATATATAGGTTTTTAATAAGATATAATTTGGTATATCACACTTTTGAGATAGATCTTACTCAACAAAAATCTCTATGTTTGGGTCGGCTTCCAGTCTAACCGCATGCAGCTGAGTACCAGTGTTTTATTTGGAGTGACTGCACATCTGACCACCACTACATGGATTAAAAACTTAGCTTTTTGGAATTAAAAATAATTGCTAAAATACCATTTTTTTATCAAAAAATTTGAAGAGTTCTCTCATATTCTTCAGGATCCCATCATCAGATCCTGGTCTCCTTACCATGGGACCACCTGTGAAGTACACCCTTTCAAACAAAAAAAAGAATTTTGAATATCGGTCCAGCCATCTTCGAGTAATCTGTGAACATACATAAAAAAAAAGATATGGTCGAATTGAGAACCTCCTCCTTTTTGGGAAGTCGGTTAAAAAGTAAAGCTAAACATTGTGATATATATTTTATATCTTAATAAAAACTATATTATCATAAAAATATACAGTTACAAATATGTCCGCTTTAATATACCAACGCCAGTTATAAGGCTCTGATATTCTGAATACAGAATAACGTCACATAATATTATTCTGACGGTACATATTCCACGTGTTGATTCTATTGTGGAACTTTTTTAGCCGTCTCTATCACTCAATTTGAGTATGAATAAGACGGGCCTATCAAAACTTAATAGTTAAAAATCCCGCTGATTAAAAAAACAGCGATGTTCAAGTATAGAAAAATATTAAAGAATCAACTTGGTTCACTCAGCTTACTACAAAGCAATCATATATCGATATATACGCAAGAAATATTGTGTATATATTCGTGGCGTAACTCGATATATTTTCGAGTTTGAATCGATTCGATTTTTCCTCGATGTGAATCGATTTTGAGCGATAACTCGAATATTCAGAGCCTTTCGTGCGCCGAAGAATTTAGACTCTAATTGGAAACGGTATAGGAACAAGTTTATAGAAGTACAGGCAAGGAGCTGGCGGCCATTTTATTTTCGTTATATATATATTTATATTGAGTTTTGCTAATATTATAATGGTCAAAATTCACTGGACTGTTGAATAGTGAATGAATAATTAATTGAATAAAATCGTATGTCGTTATGAAACCCGATAAGTGCCTGTATATGACTTTATTCAAAGTTATATAATAAAATATATTCACTACTTCGATATATAGAATTTATATACGATAAAATACACACTGTAAACTAACAAAGTGATAAAAATATATATTTTATATATAGTCAATATATATTCTACATATACCAATCATTATTGAAAATGTGATATAAAGAGGATTGTTCAGTTGACAAAACTCAATATAAATGAAAGTTTATATAACGTAAATAAATCGGTTTCTAGCCTTTGAACTAACAGTCCGCGGAGCGGTTATATTTCAGAAGAGCTTTTCGTTAAGTCTAATATATACTTATATATATTATATTATTTCTACGTTTTTTCTTTTCCCTAAAAAGTCGATGAAAATTCTTACAAAAATGTAAGCTTTTTAACGATATATCACATTATATCGGATGAAATTAGCTCATTAATATTTTTTTTTATAGCAAATGCCTGAAATGTAGTGGTACCTATGTAGTTTTGGAATATGTTTTCTAGAGTTGACAATTATGAAGGAAAATCACAAATATCTTAATAAAAAAATAAAGGTTAATTTAGCTTAGTTTTTTTGTGTCAACTTTAATAATGCATATTATTAATAGTCTAAATATACATTATGTATACATAATATTTAGATAGTGCAATGTTTAAGTGACGAACGATTCCAAACGATATAATGTGATTTATCGTTAAAATCCGATAAAAATCGGAGCTTAAATAATGTTACATAATTCTTATTTTTATTAATAATAAATTATATAGTTTTAACTTTAATTATATTATGATAATTTTAAGTGCGACCTATTTTGAATAACATTGAAAAACCAACCATAAAAATCGATCTACGTACCTACTATGTTTGTATGTGTGTTACACACATGTATGGCTAATCCGCATTCGTGAAATGAAACATCTATTCTAAAAATAGAATTCTCTAAAATCGATTTTATCTCAATGTTAATCAAAATACGTGTTTTTAATTTAATTTTGTTTTTTTATTTTTGTTTCTATAGATGTAATAATGTTTTTGCTCTGCGGTTGGTGGGGTTTAAGAAATTTAGTTACTGACTGGGAAATAATATATTTGTCAAAGAAAATAATACCGCCATATTATATAATTTCTTTGAAAAAGATATATCTACAGAATAAAATGACTTAAACGCCAAAGATGTTTTCGCTGATATTAAATAGGAAAAGATGGATGGATATTTATTTTCAAGTGAAATCGTCTGAACAGATTTGGATGAAATTTTACACATGCATAATTTATAAACTGGGATAAATTAATAAGCTAATTGAAAGTGCATATTCCCAGTTAGTAACTAAGTTTATCTTAATTCGATTGCGTGAGAGTTACGAATGAAATCATAGCTGTCAGTCGCTAGATTATTGGTTTATTTTTAAATTGTTTTTGTAAATAAGTATTTGGTCTTAGCATTTAAGCCGACGACCGCTCGTTTTTTCGACTGAAATAAACTAGGGAGGGTATTATTTGAATGAAATTGCTGATGGTTATAGAAAGCTTCGAGTCAAAGTTTTGTTAATTTTCTTTAATAAAAAACTATTTTTATTATAGTTATTAAAACTAGTTTGTCGTCTAAATTGTTAGATTTTGTATATTTTAGGTACTTATTGTGTGAATTAGTTGTTAAAAATTCTTGAATGCAATTAAGAGGTACTTGCATAGCAATAAACAAGTCGAGGGGGCGAGCGTCGTATACAATGTACATATTAGTGTTAAAAAAACAACAGACTTGTAAAAAAATAACGTTTACAAAAAAGAAATATGAATAAAGTCGAGCCGTTAAAAAAATACAATTTGGCGGTAAAAAATATATTTTCTAAGTTGCGACGAGCGGCCTTGTTGTAACACAAGAAAAAAGTGACTTGTGAATGTTTGTCAGTATGTTTGTTTTGTTTTGTAAAAAAGAGAGATGATAGCCGCCAAAAAATAATATGGTTCAGCGTTTCTGCAGGTTGTCTTACGTGGTCGATAGACCGTAGGGTTGAAAGACCCGCAAATTTTTTTCAGCTGAAAAATTTTCAAGAAAATGAAGTGTATGATAAAATGGAAATGAAGTATATGATAAAATGGAAATGAAGATGATAAAATGAAGTTTATGATACAATGGAAATCAAGTATATGATAAAATGGAAATGAAGTGTATTATAAAATGGAAATGAACTATGTATATAATAAAATGGAAATGATAATGAAGTACATGATACGATAAAATGAAAATGAAGTATATGATACAATGGAAATTAAGTATATATGATAAAATGGAAATGAAGTGTATGATAAAATGGAAATGAAGTATATGGTAAAATGGAAGTGAATAATTATTCGACGAAAATATGAAAGGGTTTGTATAGAGGTTTAGGGTTGCGTAAGTATTTACAATACTAGTCTTTCGAGTAAGTATTTCACCGGGTATTCCCGCTTACTGAACGGGTGAAAAGTAGCCTATTGAATTTTATAAATCAGCTGCCAAATTACATCAAAATCAGTTCAGGCATTTTTAACGTGAAAGTCACACAAACTTGGTCAGGTTTCCGTTTTATTTTTCCGACTGCGGAAAGTTCCTACATAGACTATTGTGCAACTACATACTAAAAGTAAAATGTATACGTAGTTATAATGGAGAGGTTGCGGACATTTTAGAAATGTTCACACTTAATTTGTTACTGTTTGCTAGAGCGATTAGACCAGAAGATATATTTGTGTGAGTCACAATAGAAAGGAGCAAGTATCTTCATACAGATGCACGCACACAATGAAAATTTCGAACATCTTCGGCTAATCTTCCAAGCCCGATGACTTTTGATGTCTATAAGACTACTGCTATACAAAATAAAATGTTTACGATGCATACCTATGTACGAAACATTTGTTTTGCACAATGTACCCGGTAACACAAATCGCTGGTACAGACGACAGCAGATCAACCTACCTGAATCAGACAAATTAACAATCAAACACTAACCCTTCATTATTGTGATAAGATTGAAAACTATTGAAGAAATTTGACAGATTGTGATAGGTTGATGTGCTGGCGTCTAAGACGGTGTAAGACTCGCGAAGACCAGTGTGTCTCCGTATACAATAAGGAATCCAGTACCGCTCTACCAATACTTACCGGCGCTGGTCCATCGTACAGACAACAGCACATCAAGTTACCACAATCTGTCAAATTTCTTCAATAGATTTTTAACCTTATTACAATGGAGGTAGGTTAATATTTGATTGGTAAAATTTGACAGATTCGTATACGTTGACCTGCCGTTGTCTGTACCCTGTGAATACAAAACACTGTATCTGCAGTTACAGTGTTAAGAATTAACAACATCCATTCGATTTATTTTTGCCTTTTCTATCATCTTGCATTCACAGATTTTTGTCTTTGTAGGCAAAGTTCTGAGATATCGTAATGCAAAAACACTGTATTAAGCAAAAACCAAGGTCCTAAAAAGTGCTTTTGATAATTTTCACAAAATGCGTCTTGCGGATATACAATGTTTTGGATTGTAGTAACAGTTACATAAAGCAAGCAGATTTAAGTAACGTTCACGTTGTTACTGTTACAGAACTCTTACCAATCTTTTTAAAATTTAGTTTCAAACTATTCCAGGTAAACGTGGCTACAGTTGCTTCTCCATTGCAACGAACAGATCTACCGATCCAGCTGTGCAGGGGACTATACTATAGTATAGGATCCCTAGAAGAACGACCTCCACCGAGATGTTTATTTAATCTAACGTATTTTTAGGGTTCCGTACCCAAAGGGTAAAACGGAACCCTATTACTAAGACTTCGTTGTCCGTCTGTCTGTCTCCAGGCTGTATCTCAGTAACCGTGATAGCTAGAATGCTGAAATTTTCACAAATGATGTATATCCGTTACCGCTATAACAACAAATACTAAAAATTAAAAAAAAATATATTGCGGCTGTTGATTTATATAAATGAATTGCAAAATTGTATACTAGTAGCGCCATCTATTAGAAATAATGTGCAACTTAAGTAACTCACACTTGACCATTGCTATTGTACTTTTTTCATAGATAATGGTACGGAACCCTTCGTGCGCGAGTCCAACTCGCACTTGGCCGGTTTTTTTTTATTTAATTTTTTGGGTTGCTTAAAAAAATTCAGTCCAGAATAAGATTAATTAATTATTGCTAAAATAAAATGTATTTTTTATATTAAAGTTTTTCTTAACTATCTGACAGATAGCGCCAAAGAAAAGAAATCAAAATTACATATATATCTAAAACTTTATCTCGAACCTCTAAAACTAACCCTTAAACTCTCGTTTTTCTTTTCAGAGCTGTGATTTGAACACTCGGTGGGACTACAAAAGGGAATCCAAGTTGAACATGGATTGAAGATAGACAGAGTTGAAAATTAACACTATTCACAGACGTCGCCTTAAAATAAGGCATGTGTTTAAACAACGCCCAAAAATGTATCTGTTGTATATGTGTTTGTTTTTTTGTTATTTATTTTTATTTAAGATTATATATAAGATTAGATTTATTTGTACATATTTATTGTAAATAAACTTTTACTACCAAAAAAAATATTAAATTGTTACCAAAATGTATAAATGGTCACCAAATAATAACCTGAGAGCTAGTGAACCCTCCGACTAACGGTCGGCCTGTAAGGCTAGAAATTTGTGAAGTGATGAGTATAGACCAGCACAGCAAGGACCTGGCAGACATCAACCCAGCACATCATCACCCTTTTTAATTTTCAAAATGTAAAATAAATAAGAAAAAAAAACTTACTTCTGTAAGCTTCAAAATTTAATATAATATAGTTTACTTATTGGTAATTATGGAAAAAAATTGCCAGGCGATTTGAGTAAGCCGAAGTATCTGCCAGGCGACTCGAAAGGTGCATAGCAATAGCTAGACATGAAATAATTGTTACTAGTAGCGCCATCTATTAGAAATAATGTGAACTGTTACTTTGATTTTCATACAAATTTATGAATAAAAAACCGGCCAAGTGCGAGTTCGACAAGTTGCACATTATATCTACACAACACACAACAACTTCATATTCACGTTCTAGACTTTGCTGGATTTCTTCTACTTATGTTTAAGTCTATTTGCTTAACAACACCATAGGACAAGTTGATTTCATCTGCAAATTGACATCTGAAGCCCAAATCTAATAACTTTTGACACTTAACCAATTTTTCAGCGTTCTTTCCATCTACAAATTCTACGATTACTTTATAGGCATTCTTATATTGTACTTTGTTTATGTTCATGATATTTTCTGGCTTCAATAATTTGGCTAAGCCAAATTGTTTTGGCAATACTTTATCTTTTCCCGTAATGCTCACAACATATCCTTCTTGTACATTTCTAACACCGTTCATACTACTGTGCGAATTCTCAGATGACCTCCTTGCTTGTTTTTTGTTACCTTTTCTAACGGTTATAAATCCATCTTCATCTTTTTATTTATTTTATTTATTTATTTATGAATTTTTGTACACACAAAATAGGAAAACAGAACAGGAAAGAAAGAAATTACAAAGGTAGTGCTTATTTCTAAAGAAATCTCTTCCAGCATACCTGCGAAAGGAAAATAGGAATGAAAGAGATGTAGACAGTGTGTAAATAGAGAAAAGGAAAAAGAAATTAAATGGAAAGAAAAAAATAACTGTATAATATACCTACATAAACAATACATACATAACTATGTACAACATATACCTA
>NWSH02000305.1:1340382-1352396 GCA_002382865.2 Heliothis virescens | reverse complement strand
ACCTACCTTCGCAAATCCTAACCTTGAGCAACCTAACTTCGCAAAACCTAACCTTGAGTAACCTAAATACGCGAAACCTAACTTTGTGTAACCTACCTTCGCAAAACCTAACCTTGAGTAACCTAACTTCGCAAAACCTAACCTTGAGTAACCTAAATACGCGAAACCTAACCTTGAGTAACCTAACTAAGCGAAACCTAACCTTGAGTGACCTACCTTCGCAAATCCTAACCTTGAGCAACCTAACTTCGCAAAACCTAACCTTGAGTAACCTAAATACGCGAAACCTAACTTTGTGTAACCTACCTTCGCAAAACCTAACCTTGAGTAACCTAACTTCGCAAAACCTAACCTTGAGTAACCTAAATACGCGAAACCTAACCTTGAGTAACCTAACTGCGCGAAACCTAACCTTCAGTAACCTACCTTCGCAAAACCTAACCTTGAGCAACCTGCCTTCGCAAAACCTAACCTTGAGTAACCTACCTTCGCAAAACCTAACCTTGAGCAACGAACCTTCGCAAAACCTAACCTTGAGTAACTTAACTTCGCAAAACCTAACCTTGAGTAACCGACCTTCGCGAAAACTAACCTTGAGCAACCTACCTTCGCAAAACCCAACCTTGAGTAACCTAACTTCGCAAAACCTAACCTTGAGTAACCTACCTTCGCAAAACCTAACCTTGAGTAACCTAACTTCGCAAAACCTAACCTTGAGTAACCGACCTTCGCGAAAACTAACCTTGAGCAACCAACCTTCGCAAAACCTAACCCAGAGTAACCTAACTTCGCAAAACCCAACCTTGAGTAACCTAACTTCGCAAAACCTAACCTTGAGTAACCTAAATACGCGAAACCTAACCATGAGTAACCTAACTGCGCGAAACCTAACCTTCAGTAATCTACCTTCGCAAAACCTAACCTTGAGCAACCTAACTTCGCAAAACCTAACCTTGAGTAACCTAAATACGCGAAACCTAACCTTGAGTAAGCTACCTTCGCAAAACCTAACCTTGAGTAACCTAACTTCGCAAAACCTAACCTTGAGTAACCTAACTTCGCGAAACCTAACCTTGAGTAACCTAACTTCGCAAAACCTAACACAGCAAATTTTTGCAAAAATCGGGTTGCAACCTGTCTTTATATAATGTAAAAATGAGAGTAACTTTGAAAAGTTCAGTGCGATTGTAATTTTCTGGTAATTATTCAGGGGCCCCAGGGCTCTGCCCCGGCTAGCCCCTTTGTAGTTACGCCACTGGGTGTATGTGAAAATCGTAAGTCTTCAAACTCCGAGCACACTAAAACTTTTTTTAATTTACCTTACAATCGCAAAACTCATAATTTTCACATATTGTAATTAAAGATTCCGTAGGTATTTCAAAAATTTGTGAACTATTAGGCTACAAATTATTATAACCCTACGAAAGCTTACAGAAAGCACCCAACGAATCGGGAATTCCCCCAACGTGAATGAAATCCAGTTGCGTTCCGAAGAATTTTATTAATTCTAATATTAGATATCTTTAATAAAATTATCTTAGGGGAACGGGACTGTTACTTCTTAATACAGGTTTATTAAACCTAGCTAGGAGTACAGAACTTCCCCCACTTGATTGGCACTAAATGTACTAACCCACTATGTACAAACTTTTGATGTAACATGTAACAATCTCTTTTTATGAAATAAAGCAAATTATTATATTATTATATATTAAAGATGGTTTTGTATGTATAAAGTGTTACATGCCTTGAAAAAAAAAGAATAGTTTTGTTGATTATCATTTTCGTTCGATCCATAAAACTTTTTTTGCGGACTGCATTGCGGTGGACGGGGCCCCTGTCGGTGCTGGGCCCCTAGGCAGTTGCCTAATCTGCCTTAAGGTTAATCCGGCTCTGATAGTACTACCTACCTAAATAAGTTTTACCGGCCAAGAATGACATGTGGAATGCAATAAAAGTATTAAGTATTGACAAATCTAAAACTTGTGTTTCATTAAAAGACTAGACCCATTCTCTAGAGCCACTCTTCAACATAACTCAACAGTGTTGAAGCTCTACACAAGCACTTAATTTCAGTTTTATGACAGCACGGTTCGAAAAAAAAGTACCTAACTTTGAAATATAAAACTCCGCGTGAAATAAGTCGGCCCACACAACTCTGAGTAATTTGTTAACAAACAGGTCTTACCAATGAGTATCGGTTTGCCCGGGTAACTAGGTTGAGGATGTCAGATGGGCACTCGCTCCACGCAAAATTCTGGTTCTCAGCTGCATCCGGTTAGATTGGAAGCGGATCCCAATATAGTTGGGAAAAAGCTAGGCAGATGATAAAATTGAATATGTATCTATTTTAGCTTTGCTCACCGAATACTCGGTGTTGGGTAGACCAACGCTGATTATTATTTTTATAATGTAGAGACGCTACTTCAAGAGCAATGCCATTTAAGTTCCATCAAGATGTGATCAGTATTTTTAAACCGACTTCCCAAAAAGGAGGAGGCACTCTGGCATGTAATCTATACTAATATTATAAAGAGGAAAACTTTGTTTGTTTGTTTGGTTGTAATGAATAGGCTCAAAAACTACTGGACCGATTTTAAAAATTCTTTCACCATTCGAAAGCTACATTATCCACGAGTGACATAGGCTATATTTTATCCGGGTACGGGCAGTAATTCCCACGGGATGCGAGTGAAACCGCGGGAAAACGGCTAGTTTAAAATAAATGGCGTGTAAGTTTTCTAATTGTATTTGTTTTTTATTTATTTTTAAAACTGGAAATACCGTATATCACGTATTTTCGGAATTCAGTATCCCGGTTATCGACCCCTAGATGACCTATATCAAATGAAAGTTCTAGATGACCACTTTATTTCATTGTTTGACAGCAGGGGGTGATTCTCTAACGCAAAACATCTTTACAACCAAAAAATCATCGTTGCAACATCTATGAGTGTGCGATCGCAGCGCTTCAACGATGTTGACGGCGCGACATAGAACTAAAATATGGTTCCAAATGTATGAAAAATCATCCTCGCCTTCGACGACAACGACGACTTCGCCTTCGATTTTATCCTTCAAACCGAAAAGCTTGTCATTTGTGAGGTCGTCGTTGTTGTCATCTATGATGTGTCAGTTAGAGAATCGCATGGCAGAGATCGAATCCGGCGCCAACATGGTGATTTCGACCATTTAGAAAAGTTATGTACTACTTTTTACTTTGTCTACTTTTTATCCGGGTGCGCGCAGTAGTTCCTACGGGACGGGTGAAACCGCTAGCGGAAGCTAGTGTCAAATAAAACAAATAAAATATTTTTTAAATATATTTCAGTAATCAAAATATAATAATAGGCTTATACGTTAATAGTTACAAATCGTATCTTGTGGCCAAATCGAAACGAACATGACACGCCACAGAAAGTTCAATAGATGCTTATTTTATACACGAAAACAAACCAATTTGATATCACAAAAACCATCAGCCAAAAAAGTAATTATTTACATGCAAAATACATCCCAATAGAGTATTACATTTTTTTTTTATACAAACAACGATGTGCTTTATTCACAACGTGAAGAATTTTTTTCCACCTTAATTTTAAATACAATAAATAAAATAAAACAAAGCCCTTAGAATCTAAGTGAATTTTAATTTTTAACATTTTAGTGCATTTAAACACGTTTTTTTTTCTCATTAAATTATTCTTAAAAAAAAACTTTTTTTCTTTTCAATAAAAATGATCGTATGAAACTTTTTCGTTTTTATAATTTTCAATATAGTTATTAACTATTTATTATCTTCGGTTATTTATATAAAATAATACTTCCGTCCTGTACTTTTCGAAATGCGTTTATAATTAGGTCGTTTGCAGACTGGCGACTGGGCACGGCGATTTTTCAATCGCATTTGTTTTAAAGTAACTTTAGTTACTTGTTACCTATCACAAAAACACTGGTTTTGATAATTCTAAGAATATCATAGATATATTTTACTGGTTCTATGGACATTTTATGAATTTAAGACAATATAATCGCGCGACCAAATCGCCAACGTGCAGACATAAGTTATCCAGCTAAAGTATGTACAATAGTCTTTTGGGCTACATAATATTTCGTTATAAAAACAAAGTTTAGGCAAGCATTGATATTCTGAATCAGAATATTTATCACAAATTATAAATTTGAGTTCAACTAAAAGCATACAGGAACTTGATAATATTTACATTATTTAGGCCCTTTGCACACGGACAGAACTTGCGACAAAAAGTCGTGCGACTACATCTTTTGCGATTTTTACGCGAGAGTAGCCCGTGTACACAAGGTTTACAAATCCTTAAGTTAAATTTTATCACATACTAAATAAAAATCAACTATGATGTATGAGCAAATGTATATTTATATAACTACCATTGGTCATTATTGATTGTTAGCATTCAAAGCAAAATAAGGTAAAACAAAATTATATTAAAAGGGCCATTTTATTAAATTGAATAACACACCATTTTTCTCCTGAGTCGGTATGGCACTCCATGGTATAAAAATTAATGGGACAAACTAAGCTATAAAATAGATATTTCATATTTTGAAAATAAAACCAAAACCAAAAATGTTACTTTAGTTAGCTTTAATTGCACAATAAAACGCTTAGTTTTTACTGTTTTATCGATAAAATAGTGGTGAGCCCATTACTGATATTCTGTAAATTAATTATCGAAATTAGAAATAAAAACATGATTTAATTATTAAAAAAAATATTATAAATACCATAAGGAGCACGGAATAAGAGCTAGTCACAGACTTTTCTAAAAATAAATATTATCTTAATAGTTTAATAGCTGCTTTTAATAATACGAGTGTACTTTTAGAATATAAAATAATTTATGTTAAATTGTGACAATATAAATATAAGTTGTACAGACAACAGCAGGTCAACGTATACGAATCTGTCAAATTTTACCAATCGAACATTAACCTACCTCCATTGTGATAAGGTTGAAAATCGATTGCAGAAATTTGACAGATTGTGGTAACTTGATGTGCTGTCGTCTGTACTTATTTAAGTCAAACTGTATGATTTTTATGCAAATAAAATTTATATTTTTTTACTCTGTTATTCATTACAACACTAATTAAAAATGCACATAAAAAGAACTGCTAGTTTAGTAAAAATGCTATAGTAATTTTTCAAAAAAATTGTTAATGACAAAAAAGGTCCAGATAATTATTATTATTATGTAAAAAATGCTAACCAAGAAAAAAACAGTTAATTATGACCAGCCTTACTGCTCTTATTACGTACTGTAGCTGCGTTAAAAGTTAAACCAAAGTTAACTGATTTCATACAAAAAGATGGACGTATTTCGTAAACTAATCAAAATCGGCTGAGCATAGTTTTTTATCTACATTTAGGTCTATCTAAATTAGTCTTATATTTATAATATTCTGTATAATATTTTTGTCAAAACCACTGCTGGATATATTTTTGTAGAAATAATTATACTCACTCAAAAAAAAATATTAAACTTTACTAAAAGTAGTATTAAAAAATGTATTTTTTATGGCTTTAATTGTGTAGTAGTGAAGGGCACTTATCGATATCGATAAAAAAACTTTTTAAACAGTGTTGCTATAACAAAAAATATCTTAATCGATCAATGGACATACAGCAGTGGCCTTGTACAATGTATTTATGTTATGTATAATCTGCATACAATGTATACTTTGAAAGCGTTTTTTACTATATTTATTATATCATCAATATATTGTACAGAATATATTTACGCCATATTTGTCGAAAAAAATCTTACATACAACGAATTTGTCAAAAATGTTTGAGCAATTTTTTTAAATCGTAGCTGGTTCTAGCTTAAATCACTCGAAGCCATTTTTGCGCATAAAAAATAATCGCAGCGACTAGTCGCATGCGCTCACGACTGCAGCGAGATTAATGACAGCGTAACATCTATTCGTAAAAATTGAGACTAAAAATCGTGCGACTCTTGCCACGACAAATCGTCCGTATGTAGGAAACTTCCACAAATATAGCATAAATCTTATTAATATTGCTACCTAAGTATGTTTAAAAAATAAAAGTATCAAATATCTTTACGCGTTTGAAAATAGGCTAGAAATTAGTCGCAATAAAATCATTTTATTTTCAATTAATTTGAAAAATAAGACGCCATTTTGACGTCATCTATGTTCAATGATTTTATTGGGATATTTCTATACCTATTTTCCGCGAGATTATGTACCATAAATTACATAAGTAACAATTATTTAAAAATCGTCATATTTCTCTTCAGATATCCAACTTTATACCATTTTATATATACATTATCGATCACGTTGCTTCGTTTCTTTTAACATTGTTTAGTTCCCTCCTAACCTATAGCACACGTTCAATTATTTCACAGAGCTCAACTATTTAAATAAAAAAGAAAAAAACAATTTTTACAAAAAAATAACAACCGAAAATTTCCTAAAAAAAATTAACTCTATAAAATAATTCCTCGTTTTATGGCAACATTTAAGCACTTTGACAGTTCAATTTAAGTGTTGCCATTGCAATAACCTTTAATTCCTACTAAAAGCTGCCGATGCGTACGAAAGAGGTTGGTATTTCGTTTCTACCATAGTTCTTGCATGTTATACACATATCACAATAATAAGCTGCCTTATATACGCAGGGTTTGGATGAATTTTAACAAATAAATTATTGAGAAACATTTACGAGGTCAAATCGGAGTAGCAGTTATAGATAGTTAAATTTTATAATATTAATTAATGGACTGAATATAAGCCATCTCATTTTATGTAGAAAGTAATCAAGAAATTTAATTTCGATGTTATGCATCAACTCCATTTAAATTAAGGATACATATGGTACAATTTGACGTTGAATATTGTATATGAGAATTAAAATATTTATGGTTATATTGTGGTATTGTTTTCATAGTTTTCAAATGTAAAACTATATCCTAGATTCAGTAAAACTCTCATCTCATTGGATATTCCCGTATTGTCCTTTTTAAAGTACAGCTGTTTTTACGAGAACCTCAATTGTTATTCAAAGTTAATATATGCCATAATTTTGTGAAATAAAGTACCAAAAATATTTATATGTATTATACAGAATGGGGGAGGCCTATATTCAGCAGTGGACGTCCTATGGCTGAAATGATGATGATATGGATAGATTTTCAACCTCTTCACAATAATAAAAGATTAATTCGATTGGTAAAATTATACAGATTCGGGTAAGTTGGCCTGCTGTAGGCTGTACTTAGTATCCATACATATAAAAAATCAAAGTCCTGGCTCATCAACGCAGGGCCCAAACCCGTGAACCTATAAAGCTGAAATTTTGCACAGAGGCTCTTAAGACCCTCACGCGAGATAAGAAAGGATTTCCCGAAATTTCCACGGGAACGAAAAAAAATGGATTTTAATATACCACGATTGTTAGAAAATAAACGTACCGAATATATATGAGATGGCTTACAAAATTCCACTAATTTATAAACTACATTCCGATCAGACTCGCTGGTGGCCCAACCCCCGACATCAACGTCCCGCGTATCACCTGGCTAGCAGTGCCAGGGTTGCCAGCAGTATTGCGGCGGGACACACGCGGCTGGCAACACTGTTGTACTTACTGCTCTGCTCGCATGTACCTGGAAGTTGATAAAATTTAGGTTAGGTTTATTGAACAATAAGACTAATGTTCGACTAAGATTAATGTTTGTATGTATGTGTACTAAAGGCTTCGAAACTACTGAACGGATTTGGAAAAATATTTCACTGTCGGGAAGCTAGAGAGGTACAGGCAGTAATTACCACAGGACGGGTCACAGGAGGGGTGAATCCGCAGGAAAACGGCTAGTATTATTATAAAGGTGGAATAACATGTAATTAATATTTTATCCTGTATTTATTATCCTTACATCTTTTTACCCTTATTGTAAAGCAATTTTAATTCACTATGCAACCTAAAAGAAAATTAGAGTAGAAAAGTAGTATAGTTTGTGCACAAATGTGAAAATGTGAAATGTTTTGAAAAATAGTAAAAACACATAACGTTAGAACTATATTCATTAACTGCTATCATTCATTTTTTTACGCGTCACATAAAACGTTCAACCTAAGAATAAGTTTAAAATTCACTTCGAAATGTAATTTTTTTTTGGATGAAAAAAGTTTTCTACATAACAAAAATACACATTCATTTAGACCTAAATACTCTCTAGTCAGCACATAATATAGTGAAAATATGTAGTATTATCAAACTCAAAATGTTCCCAAAAACTTCGCAAGAATTAGTTCCTGCAACACAACTAGATGGCGCTGTACAATAGCGGGCAGTTCCTGAATCGCGCTATGGTTTCGTTACCGCGCCGCGGTGTAGTCGCGCCGCAACAACTACTGAACAACCGATTTTGATGAAATTTCGGCATTTTTGGATGTCGTTCTAAACCGCTTCGGCTGGTTTTTGAAACGATTATAAGTATGTAAAAAGAAAACAAGACATTCGTTATATTGTGATTTAAGGCCAAGCTTCGGGAATGCTCGGCGCGAAATTTGGGTTTTTTGACGTTACCCTAACAACGTTGTGTGCGTGTGCATACATGTCCGCATGCACAGTGGGTCGTTGGACTTCGACACGCTTACATAATTATAACTTTGTATAGTGTTACTAAATATAAAAATTGAAATATTAGCATATAATTTAATAAATTGAGGCATTAATTAATTCCCAATTTTATTTATATTTGCATGCTAATAAGGCAGAATGTATTATTATTATGTATTATGTAATTTTCCATCCTATTTCATGCACCTACATTCAAAGCAAATAAAGACCTATTCTATTCTATTCCCCCATTGAAAATTCTCGTCAACAGGAATAATAAAAGCCCAAATACGAGGTTGTTAACGGTTACCGTTGCAGTGTTCACTCGACTCTCTCTCTCTATTGTCTCCATCATCAGGCCAACAGTTTTATGAAGCACCTGAATATCAAGTTTTATCCCATGTGTGCCCTAAATTTTTCAAGTTTTCCATCTTCAGATCTTGGACTCGATAACAATGGGACCATTTGGGAAGGAAGGAAGGAAACAATAAATACTTTTTTCAAATCGGTTGGTAAACGAAAGAGATTAGTGAGAACAAACATAAGAAAAATAAATAAACATCTAAATTGAGAACCCTCTCCTCGTAAAGTAGTTTAAAAACTGTAATACCCACACTCTGTCTAGTTCGTTCAACACTAGCCATAAGATCAACCATCATGACCATCAACTTCCACGAATATATATTAATATTAGAAAATAAAATAATAATTTCGAGTCGACAATCGTTATTGGAAAATTCGGATTGTGAGCATAATTTTATTTATTTATTTATTTTATTTACGTTTATTTATTTATTTTATTTATTTATTTATTATTTAGATCCATACAAGTTTATGACATGTGTACACAAAAGTACAAATAAAAATATTTGTACAAAATAATTATGCACGCAAACAATTGTGTCTATTGGTAACTCTTCAGCCCGGAACTAGGTTTATAGCCTGTAGTCTCACATGCAGCAGCCTCAAGCCCTCAGATCGGGTATGCCTCAGAATCAGGTTTACATATAGATAATTTCATTCAAACTTCAACTATTTTAAGTTTGTGTTCCTCTGGGTAGTAAAGTGAGAAAGGTGAGTGTGTGTGTGTGTGAGAGGGTGAAGTATGATTTGGGAAGAATATTTTAGCACGCAGATTCTTCATTGTTAATTTTGTTCACGAGGTCAAAGTAAGTGTTTAATAGTTTTACCTATTTAGTATTATAGAGTATTACTATCTCAAGAGTTGGAAATGGATTTTTCTGCAGTTTCCTCATAGTTTAATTTTCATCAAAGTCACTGAGTCATTAGTTATTTTTACTGTTGATTTATTCATCCGGATAAATTTCAATTTTTTTATTGATTCTTATTGTAAATTTAGTACGGACCCTCAGAATAAGGGGAGAATCGATTTAAAAATACTGTTCTTTGATTATTGTTTTCGGTGGCCGTGGTAAACTGGCAAGTCCTCCTTCCTGCCTAACACATGTTGTGGTCGGATATTGTCGCCAGAGCTTGTATGGCTGCTTTAGTGATTGATATTTTAACAAGAAGGAAGTTGGCGTACCGTAGACACTCACAGTGACTTCATGAAATGCAGTGCAGTAGGGTAGACCTGGAAGGGTCTTGACGTACAGATCCTTCAAAACTGGTCTCGTCTGTGCGATCTCAAGGTGGGGTTTTAATATTGTCTGTCGGTGCTAGCCGTCGCGTCCATGATGTTTATTTAGTCAGTAGTAATCATGTGACCTTTGGAACTATGATGTTGGTCTGTATGTATAGTTTGTTGTTTTTTTAGAATGTTCGGGAGTGACGTACATCTCTAAGGGATTGAAGAGGTAGTATTATTGTTGTATGTGTTGTTAAATATATTAAGTGTTGGTGCTGACAGACAATATCGGCATAGTACGCGCATGGTAAGTATGTCATTGAGTGTGTGTTTAGCGAAACGCCTACGAAATCAAATGAATCACTGATATAGTAGGTATTGGATCGATGCCATGGTTGTCTCTTCTATGCTGTAAGTTACTTAGTCAGTTATAAAATCTTGTAGAGAGGTCAATTTGTTATGCATGTTAGTGTTGTATATGGTAACAAGTGATATAACTACGGTGTGGATTGAGGGATCGAGTACTGATTGCCAAAATAATGCAATAGGTATGAATGATTTGTTGTCTGTCTGTCCGTCTGTCTGTCTGTGGTAAAGACCTGTTATGTAGAGAATCTCGAACTACTCGGATGATTGTTAACTGAAACATGTGTGGTACATGCGGAGTATTGGTATTTTATTCATTTACTCCTGATTGCGGTGTTTTAGTAGGATATCTTTTTATGACGCTTACTATATCAATAGGAGGTCAGTACCATGTTGATGGGAATATGTTTGGGAGGGAATATGTCGGGAGAGGGTGTTATGTGCTCGATTTTGTTGTTGAAGCTTCGGGTCGCGTGTGTGGGCCTAACTCGTTTGAATGGGTTATATAGGGGCTATTCAATAGAAATTAATGTATCACGGATAATGTTCTCTCTTAGTCTATGATAAATGTATATATGAAAAATATTGTCGCAAGGACGCAGAGTATTGTCTGCATGCTTTTTAATGGGTTGACTCACAATATTTACTGTGCTAGATGGCTCCCGATAGCTTAGCAATTCGACGTTTCAGTTTCTTTGATTATGACGGCACGTCGTTGGTCGCGTGGCATATGTCGACTTTGATTCCGCGAACTGAATATTCGTCTGGCAGAAAGCTAGTAATAGAATAAAGAACCAGTGAACAAACTTTTGGTGGTGCCCTCTTGCTTATGGCCAGTAAAAAGAAAGGATAATTAGCTGACTGTGTTCCTTCAATTCAAAAGAGGTCGTCTATACTTTTAGATTACGAATAAATTCTCGGTTGAGAAAGCTAGGTAGTTTTCCAACAATCCTTGTTTTGTACATTATTAGTATGCTGTGTTTTGTTCCACAAAGAGTTTGACCGCGCGTTCTTATTGTACCTACGTCATATATTTTATACTGTCCTGGTAAGTGGTGAGAAGTTGCATGGACATCCCCTGGTTGACCGCATCTGTGGTTGTTTTACTCATGGTTATCACCCATGTCCGGTAAATTTTTCTCCGCGTACCACTATGACGGCATAACCCGTATTTTCAGTAGCAGATAGTATCGCTTTCCTAATAGTAGAAAGAATTATTTCTATCAGCTAACTAGATCCGGAGCCTATTCGATGCAACAAACACAAACAATTTTTTCCCCGTTATTATTAAATCTTTCCCCGTTATATATTGAATAGTAAGTAGTATGTGATAAAGAGGAAATTATTCATTATTTGATGCCGCTGAAAAAGATTTCTCTTTCGCAGTTAATTTTACGCAATCTATTGAAATTTATTTTATATAATAAA
>NWSH02000305.1:1324147-1337049 GCA_002382865.2 Heliothis virescens | reverse complement strand
AAAATTTGATTTATGAAAGTACTTAAATAAAACATTGAAACAAGATTTTGGAACGAGAACACTGTGCATGGATTTTGTGTCCGTACACAGTTCGATCGCGATCTGTCAACGCGGCGCAAAGCGACGTGCTCTCACTCTGGGGGCGCGCGGCCGACTGAACTGACAGAATGCGATCCGCACGCCCTCGCGGAGCCATTTTGTTCCATAGAAATTTGTATGGAGATTTTGAGAGAAAAAATTGGTCAACTTTGTGATCGTTTTACTAGAAAATCAAAATGTATTTTAAAAAAATAAAGGTTTCATGGACTGGTCTATACTTTTAACTTTATTATTTGATAACTTTCATATAATAATTCGTGATACTTACGTCACACTTATGACAATGCGGGAGTGCGATTTACGCGTTTTTAGTCATTTTTGGAATTTTTTTTAGACTTATTCTTAAGCATGACCAAAAATTCGAAAGTTTCATGGACTAGTAGCATTCTTTGGCTAGCTGTGTGATTTTTTTCAAGGTTGTGGAACATCGTTTACTATATAAACTTATGGAAATGCCGACCCTCGTTCCGTCATATAATACCCTTAACTGTGTAGCCATATCATAGTAATGAAATAAGACTTTTATTACAAAAGTAATTGGTATATATGTATGTAGTAATTGGTAGGATGTTCAAATAACAAAGATAACTATCAATTCAAAAAGCCTGTATTCAAAGTAGCCTGAAAAACAGCCACTTAGAACGTCAAAATTACATGAGACAGCTCCAAAAACGCTTTTCACCACTTCCTTTAAATATATGTTTTTCCTGGAAAGAAGTGGAGCATCAAACTCCCCATCAACGGAAATAATTTTTTCTACTCTTTTTGTATCAACTGTTGATATTAAGCATTGTCATCCAGCGTGGCAATGCTGCCAGCCTTTTGGGCACGCTCCCGGTCGACAGAATCCCGGCCAGAATTTTTTGAAGCTTTTTAGTTTTAGTGTTTTTACTAGAATATTGTTAGTACTGTGTCGAAATTTTATTTAATGGAGAATTTACTCCATAAAAAGTTTAGCAAATATCAGCCTAACTTACGATAGTCTTACTAATGTCAATAAAGAAGTAAACAAAATTGCTGTACCATTAATGGTGAGGTTGTAGGCCTTATCGCCGGCGACGCCGGGCAGCACAGCTCGGTCACACGACCGCGACACTGCCGATACTGACAGGTACTGCACTGGTATACCGTACGAATCTGTAAAATAGTACATTCAATTTATATTATTCGAGAGAAGTCGTGGTTTTAGTAATTACTTTTCAAGTATGTAACTTTTCTAAGGCTGGTCATAACCTAATATTAACCGGCCGTGAAATAGCCGCCCATTGGTCATACAGTTGTCACGTCGAAAAATTTTACCAATGAGCGAAACTTTTCCTGGCCGGTAAGGTTAAGTTATAGTTAAATCGAACAATAAGCCTTAGTATATATTGGACACATTGGACATCAATGACTAGCGACAGATCAAATATCTGGAGGAAATCTGCAAATAGTTTGAAATCACCAACCCGCATTGATCAGGCGTAGTGATTAGTGTTAAATCCTTCTCTGTGTGAGAGGAGGCCGCAGCCCAGCAGTGGGACTATAAAAAGGCTGATGATGGTTAAACATTATTCAGTTTATTTGTCTATTTCATGTTTCAAATAGAGAGCACCTGTGTCTACTGAAATGCTCATGCAGTATAGTACGTCAGGCGTAGCTGCCTGATCTCCTAAAATGAGACCAGCCGCCATGGTCGACAATCGTTTTGAACGCCATTATTTCTGTCTGAGAGTAATTTTGTTTGTCTTATAAAACTAAAGTAAATATATATTTGGTGCTACATACCATTCCGCACATAGGTAGTGTATATGAAGCAGAGCGCATGTGGCCGGGAGCCCTGTGCTGTGGCGGCGCCCGCCACCACCAGCCCGCGCGAGCCCTCGCGCCAGCTGCCGTAGCACGTGTACGCTGGGGGGAAACCAATAATAATTCAATCTATACTATATAGTATAATCTATACATATAAAAATCAAAGTCCTGACTCGTCAAAGCAAGGCCCAAACCCATGAACCTATAAAGCCAAAATTTTGCATAGTTTCATCTTAAGACTCTCACGCGAGATAAGAAAGGATTTCCCGAAATTCCCACGGGAACAGGAAAAAACGGGATTTTAAGTTTTACGCGGGCAAAGCCGGTAGCAGAAGCTGGTACCAAATATTGTTGTAACAAAACTTTTTACAAAAAAACAAAACCGACTTCACAAAAAAACACTGAAAGAGATGAAATAAAACTTTTCACATGGCTCTAGAAGTCGGTGTCTGCAGGTCTGTTGACTGTGTTTATTTTGCCACCGACTTCTAGAGCCATGTGAAAAGTTTTATTTCATCCCTTTCAGTGTTTTTTGTCAAAAAGAATTTCTCAAATCGGTCTATAACTGTCGGAAATATGGATTAACATACATAAAAAAAACGGTCGAATTGAGAACCTCCTCCTTTTTGGGAAGTCGGTTAAAAAGTCATATTTACCTACCATAAGCTCGAATATTGACAATTTTTTAACCACATATAAATATTTTCCAACATTTCATTTTTCTACAATGATTATAATCGTTTCAAAAACCATCCGAAGCGGTTTAGAACGACATCCAAAAATGCCAAAATTTCATCAAAATCGGTTGTTCAGCAGTTGGTGCGGCGCGACTACACCGCGGCGCGGTAACGAAACCATAGCGCGATTCAGGAACTGCCCGCTATTGTACAGCGCCATCTAGTTGGGTTGCAGGAACTAATTGTGCCATACATTTTTGACCACTTGCATTTTCTAAATTCTTTGAATTTGTGTATGAACAATATGAATTTTTTGTTTGTTAAATTTTCTGTTACTTTTAATTACGAGTATTTTTCGTTAATATTAAAATAGACTCCTAATTATATTTTAAATATATATAAGCAGGATTTTAATATCACAAGTATTTATGAAAGTTTCAACGTAAGATACTTGTTTTATTTAGACTGTTGACGAAATAATGAGATACTTATACTAATTAGAATGTTGACCAAATAAATCTTTATCTATACATATAATAAAATTGTAATTTTATAATAAAACTTATTATTTTTTTAGGCGAATTTTTCATAACGAGTTCCTCCGTGTTTCCGAAGACACGTTAAATTGGTGGGTTCCGGCTGTCACTTAAAATCTTTGGCAGTCGTATAAAGCCCGAAAGTCTGACAACCAGTTTTACCGAGTAGTACCGGATTGCTTAGGTAACTGGTTTGAGGAGATCAAACAGGCCGTCGCTCCATATAACACACTGGTACTCAACTACATAAAATCCGACACAAGAAAAGGCTAGGCGGATAAAGACTCACCTGTGCTGGTGCAAGCAGACTGGAACTCGATGGTGTCCTGTGCAGCTCCGCAGCCGATGCTGGCGCTGTCGTAATGTCCCATCACACATTCTACTGGACGCTCTGCTACTTCTTCGCCCGTCATCTCGTCTGGAAAGGCCCGAATGTTTTGTTAGAAATATGTTGGAATATTGGGTAATATATCTCGTAGTTCTACTTGTTTCTGGTGTTGTTACTATGGAATTACCATGAGTTTAGGTCAATCTCATTGTTGCTTGTATAAAAATTAAGATTAAGGCAAATGTCCAACGGGAAATGCAAATATATAATGTCTTTTTCATATTTCCCCCATAAAAATAATATACCTCAAAGTATTTTTTGATCTGTGTAATATACTAACTAAAGTACCTACTCAAACTATAATAACTAATGACATTAATAATCACGTATTCAAAAGTTAAATTTTGAATATGTAACTACTCATTTAGCATGCAAGTGGTAGTATAGTTACCGATAGTGATCTGCTGGCGGCGGCGGCGGCGGTCGGCGAGCGAGTCCACGACGGTGTAGCGGCCCAGCATCGGGCACCGCGCCGGGGACAGCGCTGTCGCTGGAATGGGACATATATTTATATTAAGTTTCACGTTCAATTTTCAAAGTAAACAGTTGTTTTTTCAAAAAGCCGGCCAAGTGCGAGTCGGACTCGCGCACAAGGGTTCAGTAAAAAAAATTGTATCGTTTATTGTATGGGGACCCCTCTTAATTTTATTTTTTTATATTTGTTTTTGCGGCAACGGAAATACATCTGCGAAAATTTCAGCTTTCTAGCTATCACGGTTTATGGGATACAGCCTGCAGACAGACAGACAAACAGACAGAGAGCCAGAGGCGTATTTTAAGATTGCGCGCCTTGGGCTCCTGTAGCTTCCCGCCCCATCAAGGAATGAGATCAAGCCCCAGGGGCACCCTGCCAGCCGCCCCCCGCGGCTTACCGCCCCCCGCGGCTTGCCGCCCCGGGCTATAGCCCTTCTAGCCTAAGGGTAAATATACCCCTGCAGAGACCGGAGGCTTAGTAATATGGTCCCGTTTTACCCTTTGGATTTACCCAAAATGGAGAGGAGACAGACAAACAGATAAACGGCTTGTTAGATGATTAAACCTGCAGCTATTGGGATAAGAAGTCGTTACTGGTGAGTATCCTTTTGAATGTCTTAAGTTACAGTGCGACATAAGAAAAAATGTGCGATTTAAGACATTTGGAGTATTTTTTCTCCACACTTTTAAAATATTTATGCTACATTTTTATAATATTTTTTCTTATGTCGTACTGTGCCACTTAAGACATTCAAAGGGGAATATGCGGGTTGTTTGCGCGGGTGACCTTGTCCCTGGCACACAGAGGGCTCCCGAAGGAACACGGTGGGTTTTTACCCAGTAAGAGTCTGACACTCCCTCCCGCTGTCACCCACAGTTGGAAGGGTCATCTGATGATTTGCCATCGATAAAAAACCGGCCAAGTGCGAGTTGGACTCGCGCACGAAGGGTTGCGCACAGTAATATATTTATATTTTTTTAATGTTTAGTATTTGTTGTTATAACGGCAACGGAAATACATCATTTGTGAAGATTCAGCTTTCTAGCTATAACGGCTTATGAGATACAGCCCGGAGACAAACAGACAGACAACGAAGTCTTAGTAATAGGGTCCCGTTTTACCCTTTGGGTACGGAACCCTAAAAAAGGGGTATATACGTACAGATGAGCGTGACATGCGGCTGGTACAGCTGGTCGGCGCAGGCGTGGTGCGGCGCGTCATGCAGACTGCTTCCCAGCTGCAATTCCAGCACGCCGCCTGCACGCCGCCACACTACTGCACACACGTGTCCAGATTCGCTGGAATTGTACATAAGTTAATTTAGTCTATACCAATATAACAAAGAGGAAAGTATTTTTGTTTGTTTGTACCCTAACGCTAAGGCCAAACGAGCGTATTTGAGTCTTGAGTCGTGAGTCGCAGAATTTCGGTCGTAAAAAATCGTTACAAACAAAAACGACAACTCATTTTGCGTTGCTGTGTGAATCAAATAGGACTTTTGTATGAAACCGAATGTAGCAGATTTTCTGCGATCGAAATTCTGCTACTCACAACAGACTGACAAAATCAAAACTACTGGACCGATTTGAGAAATTCTTTCACTGTGGGAAAGCTACACTATTCCCAATTAATGTAGGCTATACTTTATCCGTTCTTGTTCGGACAAAATGTAGCATAAATTACTCGGGTATAGTTTAACTTCCCAAAAATAAAAGATTTTTATTTTTATTACTGGGTTGTGGAGGTCAGACAGGCAGTCGCTCCATGTAAAACACTGGTTCTCAGCTGCATCCGGTTAGAATGGAAGCCGACACCTACGTAGTTGGGAAAAGGCTAGGCAGATGATAATTACTCGGGTATAGTTTAACTTCCCAAAAATAAAATATTTTTTCAAATCGGTTCAATAATTTTGAAACCTTAGGCTACTTACAAACGTTCAAATGTTTCTTCTTTACATTATGTAATTGTTACTAGCTGTTCCCCGTGGTTTCACCCGTCTCCGAAAGGATAAATAAAAAGTTGCCTAAGTAACTCATTATTACATCAACTATGTACCAATGAAAGTCCCACCAAAATCAATCCAGCCGTTTTATATTTCGGTACGTATTCAATGTTTCGTGTATGTTCGTATGCGGACTCCAACTTAGGAAATGGCTAAGCAAATGATGATAATCTTAACTTACCATCCCCGTGTGAGATGTGCAACTAATTTGACTAGTTTCTTATCCTTATGCTCTAAAATAGAGTGGCAGACCAGCCGCTTCTCCTCAAACGAACCATCCACGTTCATTATCTGGAACACAAAGTGTACAATGTCAGTTTTGAGGGTACTACTTGGCGCAGTCGGATAAAAAAATCTCCATGTTCTCAGATTTTTGGAATATTAGAAGCGAGAAAGTAATTTATTAGGAGTTCAAAATATTGGCAAGGATTAGTGTAGGCCTATGATTTCACCCGCATCCAAAGGGAACTATTCCGCGCAACGGTCTTAGACTTTCGACTTAGGCCTACTTCGATCACTAGAATATTTAGACTGCCTCGTTGGTCTAGTTGTCGCATAGCCGACCGCTGTGCACGAGGTCTCGGGTTCGATTTTCGGAACGGGCCAAAATCGCTTTGTGGGTTTTAGAAACTTACACAAAGCAGCCCGGAGTTGGAATGCATCGTGTCGCACGTTAATGTCGGTCCTGCTTGTGCTCTCTCTCCGGTGGTGTCGGGCGCCCCCCCCCCGCGCTATGAGAGTGAGGGAATAGGGAGTGCACCTGTGTCACAGCGACATGTGCAGCCACTATAATATGTCCGCAGCAGCTGGCTGATCTCCGCGATATGAGAACAGCCGCCGTGGCAGACAATCGGCTAGGACGCCATCACTTCGATCACTAGAATATTTTTTCAAATCGGATAAGCAGTTCCTGAGGTAACATTCGGTTGAATATCCTAGCCAATATTATAAATTAGCTTCTGCCAACAGTTTTTCCGACGTCCTGAAAGGAACTATTTCGTGCATACGGATAAAACTTAGCTTCAAATTGGTTGAGTATATAATGGCTTGAAAGCACTACAGACAGACAGTTACTTTTACATTTATAATATTAGAAGTACTAGCTCAGTAAATATTTTTTAATAAAAGCGTCCTAGCCGATTGTCTGCCACGGCGGCTGTTCTCATATCGCGGAGATCAGCCAGCTGCTGCGGACATATTATAGTGGCTGCACATGTCGCTGTGACACAGGTGCACTCCCTATTCCCTCACTCTCATAGCGCGGGGGGGGGGCGCCCGACACCACCGGAGAGAGAGCACAAGCAGGACCGACATTAACGTGCGACACGATGCATTCCAACTCCGGGCTGCTTTGTGTAAGTTTCTAAAACCCACAAAGCGATTTTGGCCCGTTCCGAAAATCGAACCCGAGACCTCGTGCACAGCGGTCGGCTATGCGACAACTAGACCAACGAGGCAGTCTAAATATTCTAGTGATCGAAGTAGGCCTAAGTCGAAAGTCTAAGACCGTTGCGCGGAATAGTTCCCTTTGGATGCGGGTGAAATCATAGGCCTACACTAATCCTTGCCAATATTTTGAACTCCTAATAAATTACTTTCTCGCTTCTAATATTCCAAAAATCTGAGAANCGGGTGTGTCAATCACCAACTTCCAACTCCGGGCTGCTTTGTCAAAGTTTCTATCCACAAAGCGATTTCGGCCCGTCCCGGGAATCGAACCTGAGACCTCGTGCACAGCAGTCGGCTATGCAACCACTAGACCAACGAGGTAAATATATAGATAAGATGAATGTAAGTATAAATAAATGTTTTTCAGTAAATACCTTGAGCGTGGCGTTTTTAGTAGTAAAATGGTATTGATGAGTGTGGTCGAGGCTGAACCATTTGTGATGCTCCACCACCCAACTCGGGAAGTGACAGCGGTTGTGTTCATCGTCAACTGGAAATTAACATTATATTATTAATATTGAGTACATAAGGATATCATTCATAAAACACTGGTACTCAGCTGCAGCCGGCTAGATTGGAAGCCGACAAAAGCAACCTCATGTATTATGTATATGATATTTTTTGTTGTTTTCATATATTTTTGACAGCTTTTGAACAAGTCTTTATACTTTTTTTGCATGCCGACCTCAGTGTTTCGGAAGGCACGTTAAAAATCTGGGTCTTGGCTATCATTTGAATATTTTTGGCAGTGATTACGGGTAGTCAGAAGCCAGAATGTCTGACAACCGGTCTAGAAAGTCGCAGAGATAGGCAGTCGCTTCATGCTACACAGGCACCTAGCTACCCATCACACTGGGAGCAGACTAGATAGGAAAAGGCTAGACAGATAAAGACATACTGTTAATAAATTTCTTTTTTTTATGTTTGTCTGAAGTCTGACAACCAATTTTACGGAGTCACCCATCTAACTGGGTTGAGGAGATCAGACAGGCAGTCGCTCCATGTGGTAACACTGGTACATAATATATAAAGCCATACTGTTGGTAAGCTTCATGGTGCGGGAGCCCTCGGTGGGGGAGGTGAGGCCGTTGCAGGTGGCGTCGCCCGACTGCGCGATGCTGTACGACACGCTCTTGTCTGCGTGCGTGCCCTTGTACACGAAGCATCTGGGGATGGGAGGACATCTTGGTTATATCATGTAGTTTTGTTTAATAATATTATAGGACTAGCTTTCACAAATGCATGGGACACGTTCTGCTTCAGGTATGTGGATAAAAAATAGTATATTAGTTTTTCTCGATAAAAGGGCTATCGATACTGAGTAGCATTCGAAGACCGGCTTTAAGTGCCCACCCAGACACGGGGGTGTAACACCGCCAACTTCCACACTCGAGGCTGCTTTGTGAAAGTTTCTAAAACCCACAAAGCGATTTCGGCCAGACCCGGAAATTTAACCCGAGAGCCACGGCTCTCGGGTTAAATTTCCTGGGTGTCTAATGGTCGCATAACGCGACTGCCGTGCACGCACGGCAGTCGCGTTATGCGACCATTAGACCAACGAGGCAGTTAGGTTATGATATGAGTATTTCTTCCTCCATACCTGTACATATCTTCGTCATTGGAGATGGAGTTCCGACGCTGCACCTGCGAGATGAGTCCCACCAGGTATCGCGTGGAGCCCTCCTTCCACGTCGCCAGGCATTTCAGCTCTTCCACTGGAATAACACAAGTTAGACGTTAGTTCTTGTTACATTGCAGTATGTAACAAAATTGTTTAATAAAAACATAATGGATGCCACGGTGTGATATATGAAATTCAGATTTAAAAAAAAAACACCGGGTTGCACTCCGGGAGTGCTGGCAGAAGTGAAAACATGAATAATAACTTTATGCGTTTTTAATATTTTTTTGAGATTATGGAATGAAGAAAGAGCACAACTACTTTTTACTGTCATCACTTGCCCTAGATATTGAGTTTTTAAAAAAAAAATTTTTGTCCCTATGACTGTACTGGAAGGTAAACTAAATATACCCCAACACGATTAAATATAATCAAAATTTAAGCACGACTCCATCTATGATTTTGAAGAATAAAAACTATACTCGTACTTTCATACTTGACTAACTACTTGACTTTGAAAAATTATAGATGGCGCAACACATTTTTTCTCACATGTCTTTCCTCGATTTTGAGGGTTCTGGTTGAGCTAAAATTATTCAAATATATATTTTGAGTTTATTGCTGTGGCCTGGATGCTAACCTAAAGATACTCCGGCACCATTTCATTTTATAAAAATAAAAACCCAAACTCCATCTATGATTTTAAATGATAATTACTAAGCCTGACACTATTGTCAAATTTCACATGTTTGAAACGTCATAAAATATCTTACCGACCTGTACTTACGGAATTTCTATAGAATTTCGGGTTTCACGATTTCGGGTATCACGATTTTGGGTTTCACGATTTCGGGTTTCACATTTCGGTCACGTGATACCTGTCGCGAGTTTATATATTTTTCCCCATACAAAAAGTGCTCAACGCCGCTAAAGAAGTTTTCACTTCAAAAATGTAGTGCAAGAAATATTTATTATTATGAAAAACATTTTAATTGAAAGAACTTTCTGAGTAAGGGGAGACCAATATTTAGAGGTATATTGTTATCGCGGATAATAAGTTCATGCCTCATATAATGATGTTAACTTAGGTAAAATATTTAAAAAAATGTGTTATATTTGAACTTTCTACACCTCAATTTAGACATTCGAGGCTACTAAAAATCCTATCCAGCTGAAACTGGATGAAATTACGTAGCACACATATCACAATCTCTCCTTATTTTGTTTTTGTTCTTTATTTCTAAACGTAACGCCGCCCGTATCAAACTATTTTCCCCGTGCGAGCCGATTACGTTACAATTCCCATTAATGTACGTTGCAGTACGGAGTTTCATACTAATGATACTGAACTGCTCCAGTTGCTACAGTGACGATCCCTTTCCGAACTGATATATGACCAAGTGTTGCTAGTAAACAGATACATAAATATATTACCATTGCTCTCAGTGCCGGGCACGTCAGGACACGCCATGTACCGCAGCAGCAGCCGCGAGTCGTCCGTGCACGACTCCGCGCGGGACGGCGGATTGGAGCAGTCGCCTAAACCGCTGGAACATTCAAAGAAATTGTGATAAAAACAGATTTATTTAGCCATCAATATTATTTCTATGAAGCTGAAGAAAGGGTGACTAATATTAAAGTCAGTTTTCAGTCTACCCATTCTATCCCAAGATACGGACGCTTTAAAATCTACATCGGGGCCATGGAGCGCCGAAAAAGCGTCCGTGGAACTGCTTGCTTTGCCCTACTTCCTTGCGATCATTGGTAGTTAGTACCACAGGTTTGCGCCAGTTCTCAGTTGCCAGCGATAGCGGGGTGAGTCCTGTGTCCACTGCTGCTACATCACGGTGCATACCCTCGTCGCTTTTCAGAAAATATCACCTTTGTGGAAAGTTCACCATAAACTGCTAATTATTATATTATTACTTACCGACTGTATGTAAATGTGAAGGGTGCTGGGTGGAAGGGACAGGGCTCCGGTAGAGGCCGGGGCTCCTTCCTGAACATGGAGTATAGCGCGGCGTCGCCTGTGATCGACTCGCACATCGTGGATAACGAGTCTCTTTGGCCGCAGTATGCTGAAATATCATAATACACTAATATTAGAAACGGTTTCACCTGGTTCCCGAGGGAACCACTTCCCCCACCCGGATAAAAGTAAATATTATTTTACTGTCAAGTTTATTCAAAATACGTCCAGTAGTTTTTGCGTAAAAGAGTAACAAACATGCTTACATACATCCTCACAAACTTTCTAATATGAAAGATATTAAGATGTGCGTTTCTTCCTCTTTCACGCAAAAACTGCTGAATGTCTTTTTTAATAATTCTGTTAGTAACAGATAACTAAATCTTAATTTAGTAAAGGATACTCACTTTCTTTATATTGTAACACATATTTGTGTTTTTCATGTATGACCAGGCATCTGTAGCAGTCCTCGTTTCTGTAAGATTACAATTACAACAATTACTATAAAATTCTATTAATTCCATCACAAAGGCGTTACCGGTATTGAGAAACCAGAAAGTCTGACAACCTGTCATAACAGGAGGTGTTGCCCGGGTAACTGGGTTGAGGAGGTCAGAGAGATAGGCAGTCACTCCATGTGGCACACTGGTAATCAGCTACGATGGCCAGTTTGAGAGCCGACCCGGCTTGGGAAAAGGCTTAGCAGGTTACACTTCAGGGTACAATTCTAGAAAGTTGTGTTTGTTTACCCATTTTTTTTGTATATAATCTAATTCACTTAACATGGAGAGACAATGGACTTGTCATCCCATAGGTGATGATGGCGTCCTAGCCGATTATCGGCCACGGCGGCTGTTCTCATTTAAGGAGATCAGCCAGCTGCGCAGGACATATTAAAGTGCACAAGCATTTGCGCCGACACAGGTGCACTCACTATTCCCTTACTCTCATAACCCGATGGGACGGCAATCCGACGGCTATGCGACAACTAGACCAACGAGGCAGATAATAGGTTATATCCATTGTGCATCCGTCTATCTACCAGTGCTTATCAGTTCTGGTTCATTCTGTAACATTTACATTTGCTTTACTTTTTAACCCCCGACGAAAAAAGAGGGGTGTTATAAGTTTGACGTGTCTGTCTGTCTGTCTGTCTGTCTGTCTGTCTGTCTGTCTGTCTGTCTGTCTGTGGCATCATAACTCCCGAACGGAAGCAGTGATTTCAATTTAGTTTTTTTTGTATTAAAGGTTACTTACGGGCGAGTGTTCTTAGACATGTTTGATCAAAATCTTCTTAGCCGTTTAAAAGTTATGGGGGTAAAAGTGGGGACATGAATCGAATGTCGGCAAATATCGAGTATATTGATATCGAGTATATTAGTGATGGGGTCTCAAATAGCTTTGTATATTAAAATACCTACTCGTACCGACCTACCTACCTATAAAAAGAATGAAATAAAAATTAAATTAAAAATTTAAAAAACCCCCGACACAAAAACTTGATTTCCCTTTAAAAAGTAAAAAATAATAAAAAAAATACGTCGCGTTGGGGGACCGCTCCTAAATAGGTAGGCATGTGATACTTATGAAAAAAATCGTAAATAAGTAAGGAATAATTAGGAGCGGTCCCCCAACGCGACGTATTTTTTTTATTATTTTTTACTTTTTAAAGGGAAATCAAGTTTTTGTGTCGGGGGTTTTTTAAATTTTTAATTTAATTTTTATTTCATTCTTTTTATAGGTAGGTAGGTCGGTACGAGTAGGTATTTTAATATACAAAGCTATTTGAGACCCCATCACTAATATACTCGATATCAATATACTCGATATTTGCCGACATTCGATTCATGTCCCCACTTTTACCCCCATAACTTTTAAACGGCTCAACCGATTTT
>NWSH02000305.1:1277768-1301293 GCA_002382865.2 Heliothis virescens | reverse complement strand
AGGGTCAACTCACACCGAGACGCGACGCGACGCGACGTGACGCGACGCGGCTTTGATGTAGCGTTGCGCAGCACGCAGCCGCGCGACGCCTCGCGGCGTCGCGAGACGCATCCTAAATTCGTACCATCAACGAGGCAGCGAGACGCCGCGCGTCACCGCTGCGTCAAGATGCGTCGCGCTGCGCCGCGCGGTGCCGCGCGGCGTCGCGAGGTGCAGCGCTGCGCAGCGCTACATCAAAGCCACGTCGCGTCGCGTCGCGTCTCGGTGTGAGTTGACCCTAACTTTGCATTTCTGAAGTTAGTAATTTCACACCTCACGCATGCGCATTCGTAGTTTGATATTGATATCAAAATCACCCAAAAATTCTCAGAAACTTTTTGCTTGGGAGTTTGTTGCGCTACTTCTTCCCAGCAAAAACACATAGAAAGTGGTGAAGGGCGGCCGTTTTTGGGGCTGTCTCATGTAATTTTGCTCATGTGCTTTTTTCAGCCTACATTGAATAAATGCTTTTTGATTTTGATTTTTTGATAACAATATTAAAGCAAGTTTAATGATGATTAATAACGAAATTGGAAGAAAACAACAAAAATGTACTTAAATAGACACATTATCGCAATAGTTTTATCATTCAGTTTGCGTGACTGTACCGTCGGTACTCGTGAGTAGCGCACTGAGTACAGTCGCGTACAAATGGAACTGCTGTGATTAGGTTAGTCGCAAGTCTGTGGCATTACTTGTAATGGTGCTTGCAGACGGTTCAATATACGAGCGTGTATTTTATACTCGATGTAAATGTTTTGTTTATATCTGATTTGTAATGGTGAATTTCTATAACTGATCCATCCATTGATTAGTGATTAGGGGTTGAATGTTGACGCTAGCTGCATATAAATTATGTCAAATTGTAATCTCTAAAATAGGTTATAGAAATCTGCAGTAAAATAACAACCTTATTCGAAATCAAGATTAGAAATAAACAACATTTTTTTACAGTTACAAATAAACATAATAAAAATGACTACATACATAATTTTCGTTGCTCAACTAGAAATATCATTAGTGTGCAATATTCTAAAAAACACACACACAAACTCATCAACTTTTACTTAAGTAAGTAGCCCCTTTAAAAATACCATTAAATAAGTACATAACAATACCTACAGATAAACTTTTACATTTCCGTAGGCAACCCAACGCATAATAAAATCAATTCAGACTATCTTAGCACGAAGCCCGCCAATATGTACGTACCCTCACTCAATAAGGCATCAATAGCGAGCCACTCGGCGCAAACCGCAGCGGTGCGGCCGTCTTGTCTGAAAGGGCCTTAACTACATTTGCGGCTAGTCTACACATGTGAGACTTTTGTATTGCGTTTATTATGTACAGTTGGATTAGATTGTCTGGAGTGTCCTTTGGCTACGATTTTAAGGGCCAGTTTCACAGGTTACAAATAAAGTTCTAAATAGCTATCTCACAGATAGTGCCAAAGAAATGTTTTTAATTTTGATTACTTTTCCTGTATTTTCCTTTTTATCTGTCTATGTTCTAGAACTCTATATATTTGGAATCTGTGAAACTGACCGTAAGTATTTAAATATTTTGTTATTAAAAAAATCCAAAATAATATTAAAAAAATAGAAATATTGAGCGTTTATCACTTTATCACATACTAGCTTCTGCCAGCGGTTTCACTAAACGGTGGGAACTACTCCGCGCACCCGGATAAAAAGTCTTCCTCGATAAATGGGCTATCTAACACTGAAAGAATTTTTCAAATCGGTCCTTAGTTCCTGAGATTAGCGCGTTCAAACAAACAAACTCTTCAATTTTATAATATTAGTACCTATAGATTGGTGATTTCAGACTTTTAGTCCAGGTTTTCCTTCACCTTTAATCAGTCATTGGTATCCAGAACATACTTAAAAAGTACATATGTCACCGGAAAATAAAAAGAACCGTATATTTATAAATTTCCTAGGAAATTTATAAACTTCCGTAGGATTCTAAACGGGAGATAAATTGTATTATTTTACGTCCTTATTTTCGTAAATTTATCAATTTCCGACGTCACACGGTAAATTTATAAACTAACGGATATCTATTCGTAAGATTCTAAATGGCTTGACCAATCACAGAAGCTCTTTTAAATATACGCATCTTTGAAATACGTAAAATAACACACTGTTCTCTGATTGGTCAATGCGGTACTGCTTGTGTCCATAGACTTCAATGGCGGCGGCAAGGAGGGAGAAGTGACATGTGACAGTCAACCAATCAGATCATGCGTAGTGCTTACTTATTATTTTACGAGTGACTTCAGTAAGTTTATCAATTTACGAAATTGTGAACGTAAAATAATAAAATTTATCTCCAGTTTAGAATCTTACGAAAGTTTATCAATTTACTAGGAAATTTATAAACTTACGGATCTTGTTATTTTCCGGTGACATATATAAACTTATAAAACTTGAGAGGTTGGTGCTTTACCCAGGCCACCACGACAAAGCAGAAATAAAAATACTTAAGGTGCATTCGACCACTAGAAGCGGGAAATACAAATATAAAATGTTTTTTTCATGTTTTACCTAAGTTAACATTCAATATGAGGCGTGATCTTATGATTGGCGGTTATAATATTCCACAAAGTAATTTCTGATGTCCTTTTTTAACTCCGAAACTTCTTACAATTCAAATGTATCTGTCGAAACTATGATATTTCGCAATAAAAAGTTTTTTACGTATAAGTCATATCATAATCATATCAATCATAAGATCACGCCTCATATTGAATGTTAACTTAGGTAAAACATGAAAAAAACATTTTATATTTGAATTTCCCGCTTCTAGTGGTCGCATTCACCTTAAAAAAGATCACTAAAATTGAATGCAGTACCCCTAGCGTGCATTCAACTGCATCTCATTTGCATACCCTTAATTGAATAGTTGAAACATCCAGAATAACGTTTCGACAACTCGGTCAAACCGACTGCAAAGAGTTAAAAGGTTGTGTCTGATAAAATTATAGTTAAGCGCAAAAATAACCGGTATAAATGGAGTTTATTAGGTACTGGCTTCTGCCAGCGGTTTCACACCGCGTCCCGTGGGAACTACTCGGCGCACCCGGATAAAAAGTAGCCTATAACCTTCCTCGATAAATGGGCTATCTAACACTGAAATATTTTTTCAAATCGGACCAGTAGTTCCTGAGATTAGCGCGTTCAAACAAACAAACAAATTCTTCAGCTTTATAATATTAGTATAGATTTTCAATATTATTTGTTTTATTTACTAATGTAATAAAGAGGATTTTTTGTATGTTTGTTTGTATCTTAAAGGGCCCAAAACTACTGATTCGATTAGAATGTAGACTATCCACAAGTAACTTAGACTATATTCTATCCTGGTACTGAAGGTAGTTTCCACGGGACATGGGTTAAACCGAGGGAAACAGCTAGTATATTGCAAGGGAATTCCTCAGAAATGTCTCTTTACCACTGGCAACCCATATCTTTATAAACAATTTGGAATATAATTATGTATTTTTCTTTTACAGGTAAGTTCCAGTCAATACAAAGTCTCTCCAAAGGGAATGGTATGATCATAGATATATGTATTTTTTTTTTCAAAATTAATTCTAAAATCTATGCATCAATACCAGGCAAATCAACAACTTCTTTTGTAACCTCAGTCTAAATAACCTAATGTATCTATTAAACTACCAATTCTTACCAAAAACTATTCCATTAAAAGAGGAAAACAAAAACTAAAAACCATCAAAAAAATCAATTTTACCTATTTCTTAATGTATCTAATTAACTACCAAAACCTGTCCTTAACTATCCGTCCAAAAATAACAGTTACGTGTAACGAGCGGTTAAACTGTCTTTATTCTACTCACTACTCACACAACACATGTCTGTCTGTCTGTGCAACTAATTGTGTACGGATTACTGTCCGCTAGTGTAACTAAGAGTTTATTTGCACGACAGTGTATAAATATAGCACTGTTCCCGCGTCTTTGGGTGTAACTTCTTACTTCTAAATTAAAACTGTCTTAGGAACTTAATAAGATATTTTTTTTAGGGTTCCGTACCTACCCAAAAGGGTAAAACGGGACCCTATTACTAAGACTTCGTTGTCTGTCTGTCTCCGGACTGTATCTCATAAACCGTGATAGCTAGAAAGCTGAAATCGTCACAAATGATGTATTTCCGTTGCCGCTTTAACAACAAATACTAAAAATATAAAAAGTAAAATATTATTCAATAAACGTGTAAAACCGCAAATTATAACTTTGTTATTCATATATTTGTATGAAAAACAAAGGTAATTTTTGCTGTCCGAAAAATGTTTGTATTTTGGCTAATGCTTTGGTAATTGATACGTTCATTTTTCATATGTAATGGTACTGAACCCTTCGTGCGCGAGTCCAACTCGCACTTGGCCGGTTTTTCTTAAAATCTTCGTCTACCAGTATTGCTTAAGTATGAATGTTTTTCATGGAGTGACGGTCTATTTGACCTCCTCAAACCAGTAGCCTGTACAACTCGATATCCCTTGGTAAGACTGGTTGTCAGATTTTGGTGGTGGCTTCTAGACTATCAGTAACAATGATGTGCAGAATATTTTTTTAAATACTAAAATTTATTACGAAAAAAACTGTTTCTTAATAATTTCTAAAAAAGTTTGATTTCTTTATAACACAAATTCTGGTTAAAAGGAAACTGTTGAACATCATTAATTATTTACGTCCACTTTCACAGATTCCAGATAGAGTTAAGATATCTGACAGACCATGACAGAAAAGTAATCATCAAAATTAAAAACATTTCTTTAACACTATCTGCCAGATAGCTATCTAGAACTTTATCTGGAACCTGTGAAACGGGCCGTTAGAGTCACATTTGAATATGCAGCAATACTATTTTCCACGTTAATTAAAAAAAAAACTATTCAACAAAAACACGTGTCTAAACTGTCTGTGGCACATATCTACACTGCATTGCAAATAATGGGAACAGAATTAGCCATTGTCGTTCAACGTTCCCTATTTAGACACGTTACTGACTAGCTATAAAATGCACGCTCGTTCGAATGTTTGGTTTCCTACAAAAGTATTCGTTTTCGCCTACAATCTTTACCTACAAATAATAAAACAGTAAAAAATCGTGTCTGTTCAATAAATATTTTTACAAAACAAAAAAATGTAAGGTTATTAAGAAATGAAAACCGGCCAAGTGCGAGTCGGCCTTGCGCACGAAGGGTTCCGTACCATTTTCTATGAAAACTGAACGCATCTATTATCTCTATCTATCGGCAACAAAAAATAACTTTGTTTTTCATACAAATATATGAATAACAAAGTTATAATTTGCGGTTTCCAAAAAAATGCTATATCTCAAAGACTGCTGTCTGTACCACGTTCAAAATAATTTTCCTCGAAAGTTTATGTAGAGTTCTACTTTTGAGATTTTTTTCATATTTTCTAAACTTGCAGTTCAAAAGTTAAAGGGGGGGGGACGCCTATTTTTCGGCTTTTGGAGCAATTATTTCTGAAAGTATTAACATAATCAAAAAATGATTTCAGTAAACCCCTATTCATTTTAAAATACCTATCCAACGATATATCACACGTTAGGGTTGAAATTAAAAAAAAAATCACGCCCCACTTTACGTGTAGGGGAGGCATCCTAATAAAACAATTTTTTCCACTTTTTATTTTTGCACTTTGTCGGCGTGTTTGATTTACATATTGGTACCAAATTTCAGCTTTCTAGCGCTAACAGTCTCCGAGATTATCCGCGGACAGACAGACGGACGGACAGACAGACATGGCGAAACTATAAGGGTTCCTAGTTTACTACGGAACCCTAAAAAGAGGAAGAATTCGAAAAAAAAATTGTCTGTATGTTTGAAGTTTGTCTGTTTGCACACGCTAATCTCAGGAACCACTGGACGGATTTTGATGAAACACGGGAAATAGTTCCCTCGGGAAGCGGTCGAAGCCGCTGGCGGAAGCTAGTAGTTGAATGTGTACTGTTTTAGAAATCACGACTAATTATAAGCCCGATACTTTCACGAGCCAGCAAAAGTGTAGAATGATAATCAGGTGTCAAAATGATGTGGTGATTAACGCTCAATCCTTTGGGAGAGTGGGGCCTGTGTCCAGCAGTGGGACGATAAAAAGACTCATGGTGATGATGAAGGTGTTAAAAACTGAACCTGAATCAAATACAACAAATTTTATGGAATTATTAAACACTTGCCGTTTTCCCGCGGTTTCACTCGCATCCCGTGAGAATTACTGCCCGTACCCGGATAAAATATAGCCTATGTCACTCGTGGATAATGTAGCTTTCGAATGGTGAAAGAATTTTTAAAATCGGTCCAGTAGTTTTTGAGCCTATTCATTACAACCAAACAAACAAACAAACAAAGTTTTCCTCTTTATAATATTAGTATAGAGTATAGATGAAGAATGTTACTTGTGAGATGACGGCAAGTAGAAGAGAATGGAAGAAGAAAACAATTGGGATAAGGGGAGAAAGATGATGACTAAACATGAGACCACCGGTGAGAGAATTCTAAAATGTTCACGAAATTGCAACTTTTGTGCGCGATCACAGCTTGGTGGACTCGCGCCGATGTCTGAGCCCACAATTTTTAAACGAACAATTTTGATGGAATCTCGCCATAAAATACACAATGACTACCACATATACACAGTATTCACCTCGTATAAACTCCTAAAACTCTTCATCTATCTCTATAAGTTCCACTATAGCTCCCATGCGTCGAAACTGCACTTAACCTCGTTGCACATAATAAATGACATCTGCCGGTTTGTCCACTTGTACCGATGTTCCAGCACCCAGCATTGGTAAATGGTACTCTTTATCTATCTACCAGTTCCGGGACTTAAATTATTTAGACAACCAGTTGGTTGTTTGATAAAAAAAATCCAGGAGTGAAGTCTCTAAGCTAATGTTTAATTTTTGCACAAAAACCAGATGCACATAAATAACAAACGTTTGAGCTGATTTTGACAGAACATATCAAAGAACTAACGCTGGAAAACCTGCTTTCTTAAAATAGAAGATCAAAAGTCAAGTTGAAGGTCGATTTCATTAAAGACAACCTCAACAACGCCCGCCCTTCACCATGTCCCATGTGTTTTAGCTGGGAAGAAGAAATGGTGGAACAAACTCCCCAGCAACACAATTCTGTCTTTATGCTTCGAATAACCAAAAATCGTTTCAACTAAAACCACATCGGTTCATTCGTTCTAAAGCTACTATGCCATTTGACATAAATAGTGATTAAACTTAGAACTTCAAATTTTGCGAGAGGCTTTAAAAACATGCCGTGTTGATTTCGATTCGGCTCCTACATAACCCAATTGAAGAAATTCCTTATGATGTAACCCGCCAACAATTCCCAGAAACTTTTTGCGACCCTCAAAAGTAAAACAAAACTGAAGAACTCCAATCCATTTCAGCTATCTACTTAACCCTAAAATGGCTGCGTATGAATATTTTTAACACAATCCAGCCTAGGTAAAAACAGATGCTGCAAGGTTGTGGGCAACGGGTTGTCCCATGGGCCCAGGCCACTCCCATATAAATGGAAAGGCCTTGTAGTAAGGCCCCATGAGGCCAAAACGGCGTGTACTAAAAAATGGACATCGTTCCGTCGCGTTGGGTTTAGTAAAATTAGAATATGGAGAATAGTATATGGATGTTTTTTGTTGTGTGCTAAGTTTTTTGGATTGCTGGTGTTTTAGAAGTATTATTATTTATATAACTACATTACAAAGTTAATCGTGAAACGTTTAAATTGAAATGTCTTCCTAGACGTTTTCGTGTAGTGCGTGTTTATTTTTTATTTATTTTACTTCGAGCACATTAATTCATATCATTTTACAAATTGTTAAAAAGAACTATTGTGTAACGGAGCCCTTAAGGGTTGACCTTAAAATGTATCAGGATCAAGAAATCAATTCCAAGAAAATCTTTCTTACACTTGCTAACAACAAAACTGGGCAAGTGGCGCCACTCACTACGAAAATCTTACACTGGCTTGCCACAAAATGGGGTCAGCCACCGAAAAAACATAATTACACCAAAACAAACGGTCGGGGAATAATATCGACGGCTAATATTATTTACGTGGGCATCGGGAAACGGATGTGACCGTATTTGCGCGTCTGGAGGGGCATAGTGCTGCGAAACGATATGTCGATATGATAGTAGTGTACGTGTGAATAGTTTTGATATTTGCTGTAGTAATTTTAAAAGTTAATATAAAAATAATCGTGTGTTTATGAAGACACTAAATATTTGTGTAGTTTTTTCAAGCCTTATTATTGTGTATGAGAACACAGAATGATAAAAAATACTTTATCATTCTGGGTTCTGGCTTTATGATTTTTTATGAACAAAAACAATTGAGAAAGCCTAAAAAAATGCATGAAATGAACAATATTTTTTCGCGAATAAATAAAACTTATTCGGTTACATTTATATGTATGTATACGTAGAACATTCACATTTACTGATATTCACAATACAAAAACAATACACAGAAACATAACGATCTCGATTCTAATTGTTTTGCTACCATATTATTTTCTGAAACAACATAACATTATGAAAATAGAACACTTGTAGAGCAAACAAAAATTTCTCTAAAAATATTATTCTGTCAATATTTTCCACTCTAAGTACACATTCTCATGTTTTTCTCTAACTTTATTTTCTACATTAGCATATGAATTATAATGTTTCTCTCAAAATATGAAATATCTTATGTTTACATACTCCAAGCATTATTAAGGTTTCTAGGTAAAGTAATTTATATAGAAAATGAAGTATTCGTTGTTGTTGTAAGTTGGTTAAGTTTATATTATATGCCTGAAATTACTTAGACTAAACAAAGGGTTAAAGAATTAAAGTTCATCTGCCTAGCCTTTTACCAAAATGTTTTGGGGTAGACTTCCAGTCTTCACTTCACTACCCCGTGCAGGAGATGGGGCCCAAGCGAGGTGGACCAGCACTAATACGGGGCTGCGGAAGAATCAGGATTCCCGGTCCCGTTTTACCCTTTGGGTACGGAATAACGGAACCCTAACAAAGTTATTTTTTGCTGCCCGAAAAATGTTTGTATTTTGGCTAGTTGTAAGTAATAGATACGTTCATTTTACATAGATAATACGGAATCCTTCATGTGCGAGTCCAACTCACACTTGGCCGGTTTTTCGTCTTTAAGCTTTATTAACTTTTGACTACCAATTGGTTCCTTTGTGATAAATCATTCAACAAAATATCTCTTAAAGGATCAAAATAATGTAATCGCAGTACAATTCATTGGGCAGTAAGTTTTGATCGGGGATCGTATTGTTAGCGATTGCGTCTTACGGTCGGTTCCCAATAACCTATCCATCCGTTGATTTGCGACGTTTTAGCTCCGTATAAATTACTAGCTGTTTTCCCGCGGTTTCCCCGTGTCCCGGGTATCTTCTTCCTGTACCGGGATAAAATATAGTCTACGTTACTCGGGGGGGAGAGCTCGTAGCTAAGTCAAAGCCGCGCGGATCGACCGATCATAAAAGTTAAGCAACGCTTGGCGCGGTCGGTCCGTGCATGGGTGACCATCTTGTCATTACAAGTTCTTTGGAATGCACGATAAACTGGTGCGTCCCGGCTGTTATTTGACCGTCTTTGGCAGTTTTTACGGGTAGTCAGAAGCCAGAAAGTCTCAATTCAATTCAATTCAATTCAATTCAATTCAATGTATTTATTTGTGAGCATAGGTATACAGAAAGGTCTTAAAATTAAACATGTCAGAGCTCTATGTTCTACCAAATGAAATTGGTGTACAAATAATAATTTTAAACCTATTGACATTATACACTAGAAATAAAAAGTAAAAAGAATTTATTAAAAGCAAATATCTGTAAAAATCATAGTGTTTCTATTTTATCATTTAGAAATATCTCAACTGAGTAATATGCCTTATCTATTAGAAATGAACTTAATCTACGTTTAAAAATACGGATATTCTGTTCAGTTCTTATACTTTTTGGTAGTTTATTATAGATTTTTGGAGCCATTGCAAAAATACTATTCTTATAAAATGTAGTCTTAGATCTTATAACATGTAACTGATCACAACGACGCCGACTAGTTACTTGGTCAAATTTATTTAAATTATTTTTTACAAACATGCTTGTTTCGTAAATGTATAGTGAGGGCATTGTTAATATTTTTAGATTTTTGAAATACATGTAGCAACTGTCGGTAGACTTTAGATTGCAGATAGCTCTAATGCACCTTTTTTGACACTTAAACACCATTTCTTTACCCGTTGCGTTTCCCCAAAACATAATTCCGTACCTCAACGTCGACGCTACTAAACCATGATACGCCATTAATACTGTTTTTCGGTTTGCAGTTTTATTTAACATATGTAGAGCATAAGAGTATTGGTTTAGTTTATTGCATACTTTGTCTATATGTATATTCCATTTTAGGGTATTTTCTATATTTAATCCTAAAAACTTTGTAACATTAGTCTCCTTAANACGGATATTCTGTTCAGTTCTTATACTTTTTGGTAGTTTATTATAGATTTTTGGAGCCATTGCAAAAATACTATTCTTATAAAATGTAGTCTTAGATCTTATAACATGTAACTGATCACAACGACGCCGACTAGTTACTTGGTCAAATTTATTTAAATTATTTTTTACAAACATGCTTGTTTCGTAAATGTATAGTGAGGGCATTGTTAATATTTTTAGATTTTTTAAATACATGTAGCAACTGTCGGTAGACTTTAGATTGCAGATAGCTCTAATGCACCTTTTTTGACACTTAAACACCATTTCTTTACCCGTTGCGTTTCCCCAGAACATAATTCCGTACCTCAACGTCGACGCTACTAAACCATGATACGCCATTAATACTGTTTTTCGGTTTGCCGTTTTATTTAACATATGCAGAGCATAAGAAGAAGAAGAAGAAAGTATGCAATAAACTAAACCAATACGGTTTAGTTTATTGCATACTTTGTCTATATGTATATTCCATTTTAGGGTATTTTCTATATTTAATCCTAAAAACTTTGTAACATTAGTCTCCTTAATAATTTTGTCGTTGTATTTAATATTCAAATTTAAATTTTGATGTAATCGTTGTTGAAATTTCATTATGACTGTTTTGTCAAAATTTATAACTAGATTATTATTTATTAGCCAATTAACAACCGAATCAATGTTAGAGTTTATATCTGCCTCTAGTGAATGTAAGTCGTCACTATTAAAAAGTAGGGTACTGTCATCTGCAAACATTGTCATGGGATATTTTGATGACATTGGGAAATCATTAATGTAAATGGTAAACAAAGTCGGGCCAAGCACACTTCCTTGCGGTACTCCGTAGGTTACCGTTCTCTGGTTAGACTTATACGTAATTTCGTTATTTTTACAAATTCTACTAATAACTGTTATAATGTTGTCTGTTGCGAAGATAAGATTCAATTAAGTTCAATACATTTCCTCTTATTCCGTAAGAATTTAGTTTATTTATAAGTATTTGTCTGAACTCCAGTCTTTCCAATGGGTATCGGGTTGCCCGGGTAACTGGGTTGGAGGTCAGACAGGCAGTCGCTCCATGTAAAACACTGGTTCTCAGCTGCATCCGGTTAGACTGGAAGCCGACTCCAAAAGAATATTGGGAAAAGGCTAGGCAGACGATGTTACTCGGGGATAATCAAACTACCCAACCGTGAAATATTTTTTTAAATCAGTCTAGTAATTTCGGAGCCTTTAGGGTGCAAACAAACAAAAAAAAAATCCTCTTTATTACATTAGTATTGATTAGTATAGATGTCCAATCTCCAATTGTAAAACTACAGATAGATAGATTATTGAATTCCGCAGTAAATGATTTCATACCGGCCCTGTATATAACACTATTGTGTGCCATTTATGGATGTTACACTGGGGAGCAGAGAAAATGGGTCAGTCGACAAAAAAATGCGTTAACACGCTACATGTTTAAATAATGTATGTTATCTATATCTATACTAATATTATAAAGAGGAAAACTTTGTTTGTTTGTTTGGTTGTAATGAATAGGCTCAAAAACTACTGGTCCGATTTTAAAAATTCTTTCACCATTCGAAAGCTACATTATCCACGAGTGACATAGGCTATATTTTATCCGGGTACGGGCAGTAATTCCCGCGGGATGCGAGTGAAACCGCGGGAAAACGGCTAGTAGTTATATATTGTGGTAATTCTTGTTAGTAAAGATAATTTATAGTCTATTCCAATATTATAAAGATGAAACATTTTTTGTTTGTTTGTGCTCTTAAGGCTTCGAAACTACTGAATCGATTTGAAAAAATATTTCACTGTTAGGAAGCTACACTGTTCCCGAGTAACATAAGCTATATATAATATATCTTGGTACGGGAACAAGTTCCCGGGATGTGGGTGAAACCGTGGGAAAACAGCTAGTATCTACAGACGACAGCACATCAAGTTACCACAATCTGTCAAATTTCTGCAATCGATTTTCAACCTTATCACAATGGAGGTAGGTTAATGTTCGATTGGTAAAATTTGACAGATTCGTATACGTTGACCTGCTGTCGTCTGTACATAAAGGGACGGAACCCTTGTGCGCGAGTACCTTGATCATCTGTTACATCTGTCTAAAACGTTATAATTATAAACGACATTATATTGATTTTCAGCAGACAAGATACTAAAAAGCATTTTACCAAAAAGTTTTTTCCTTAAAAAAGTCACTTTCTTACATCACATTTTTGATAAGGGTATAATTTAGATGATCACCAAAAATATTTTTAAGGATCTAAGCTTAGGCACCAAATAAAATAAATAGCTCCAAAAAAAATATATTGACATTATTAAAAGGGCCCTAAAGTATACAATATTACGACCCAAAATAAATGAAATAACACCAGAAAAATCGCAAACCTTCACCAAATAATATTTTTGGTTCCCAAAATGGATTAATGGTCACCAAATTGAATTCGACCAAAAGATAAATATTACTACCAAAAATCTTACTCCAAAATAGTAAGACGGCATCCAAAATATATTATTTGATCCCAGAATACTTTAATGTAAGACTAAAATTACAATTGGTTTCCTTTATTTCTTAACCCGGTCACCGGTGCGTGAGGCACAGGCTGCGCTGTGCAGAGCAGGGCAGTTACTGTAGGTACACATAGCCATATGCGAAAAAAAAATATATATCCTAGAACATTAGCTGAAAGTTAGGTTTTAATGACAGAAACGAATTGCTGTAAATCCGACTCCACGCAGTCTTGTCTGCCCTACCCCTAGAGTGTAATTCAAAATCGCGTAGGCGCGGAGGGGCAAGGCGGGCCGCGAGTTGAGGAGCAGGTGGTTATAACACTCGCCACCGCGGCTGAGGCTGGCCGGCAGCGCCGGCCAGCAAGCCGAAGCTACGGTGGTGAGCGTTAAACCTATCTGCGACGATAAACTCGCGTGGGACCGCCGGAGCCCCGCAGCGCCGGAGCCGTGACAGAAATCATGCCTGCTGCAAAAAACTGAAAGTTCACAATCAACCTGAATATAAAAAATAATGACGTTCCAAACTTTACAAAATGTGCTCTGCTCTGCGTTGCAGGCTCTCAGCATAGATACGCCCATCGTAAAAAATAACGTTTCTTTGGGAACCCCAGTATATTTAGTGAACTTCATATAATAATAAATAAGTGACATACATTTGGGAACCCCAGTATATTAATTGGTATTCAGGAAATATTCTAGTGCTCGTTGGTTTTTTTAGCCATCCAAAAATTACCAAATTAGGACTCATGATATTACATAATTGGTAACACCTAACTGGTGACAATATACAATATTTGGTCTCAAGTGTATTTTAAAGACGTCCATATATTTTTATTGCTGTCAATAATGCGAAAATATGGGTTCAATTCATAATATTTTAGGAAACGTTATTTGGTGACCATTTATCCATTTTGGTGACAGTTTCGAATTTTTTGGTAGTAAAATAGGTACTTTTTTGGGTGGCGTTTAAACACAAGCCTTTTGATAACAGCACGTAGAATAAGGATAACACAACACGTGTACAAAGTAACAGACATACATCTATATTATTATGTCTGAATAATAATACATATTCGTTAACGAAATCAAGATGTATGAGTATGTTGCTCAGGAATATTGAACACTGAAGTAAAATAAGACTGATCTCTCTGCGGTCGTGATGTGTCGAAACACTCTGTCTTATAAAGCTCAATAGCAATTTCTATACTAATACTATCTTCTGCCAGCGGTTTCACCCGCGTTAGGCTGAGGCCAAACAGGCAATTTTGTGAGTTGTGAGCAGAATTTCGGTCGCAAAAAATCTGCTACATTCGGTTTCATACAAAAGTCCTATTTGATTCACACGGCAACGCAAAATGAGTTGTCTTTTTTTTTGTTTGTAACGATTTTCTGTGACCAATATTCTGCGACTCACAACTCAAAAAATTACACTCGTTTGGCCTCAGCCTAAAACTTAAAATCCCGTTTTTCCTGTTCTAGTGGGAATTTCAGGAAAACCTTCCTTATCTCGCGTGAGAGTCTTAAGATGAACCTCTGTGCATAATTTCAGCTGTATAGGTTCACGGATTTGGGCCCCGCGTTGATGAGTCAGTCAATGAGTCAGGACTTTGATTTTTATATGTAAAGATATTATAAAGCTAAAAAGTTTGTTTGTAACGCGCTAATCTCTGGAACTACAGGTCCGATTTAAAAAAATATTTCCGTTTTAGATAGCCTATTTATAAAGGAAGGCTACCTAGATAAAAATTTGCTAAATTATTGCCAAGGTGTATGAAAATTCATTTTGCAGTTTTTGCATGAAGGAGGAACTATGGGATGTTTATTGTTTACCCATACTTCTACGTCATAACATCTAACTGCGTGCCAAATTTCAGTCCAGTCCCTCCAGTAGTTTGGGCTGTGCGTTGATAGATCACTATGTCAGTCACCTGACTGCCTCGTTGGTCTAGTTGTCGCATAGCCGACTGCTGATCACGAGGTCAATCGCTTTGTGGGTTTTAGAAACTTTCACAAAGCAGCCCGGAGTTGGAAGTTGGTGATTGGTACACCCGTGCATCGGAGAGCACGTTAATGTCGGTCCTGCGCCTGATCTCTCACCGGTCGTGTCGGATTGCCGTCCCATCGGGTTATGAGAGTGAGGGAATAGGGAGTGCACCTGTATCTGCGCAAATGCTTGTGCACTATAATATGTCCTGCGCAGCTGGCTGATCTCCTTATATGAGAACAGCCGCCGTGGCCGATAATCGGCTAGGAGGCCATCATGTCAGTCACCTCTGAGTTTTATGTAGCAGAATATAACCAAATATGACTTTAACAACCGCATTAGTATACTAAATAACGGCAATACGTAAAACTGGCAAAAGTAAATCAAAACTAGTTATATTTTATTGGAGTTTCTTCAGGCGGTTCCGGTGACTGGCACGGATCGTGACGACGTTGCCAGTTGATGTATGCTCGTAACATATATTATTTGGCTGGCGTTTTATTGGTGCAATCGTATGGCCATTTTGTTTTTTTTTCCTTTAGTAAATTTTGGAATTCATTCGGCTCTAGGAGAGGTTCTAAGGCTCATAACTGAAGGGCCGCGGGATTCTTCGCGCGAGTTACCGCGGCCCTGGTACACAAAAGGCTCAGGAAGGAACACGGTAAATTTAAATCAGTAAAAGTCTGACACTCGCTCACGCTGTCACCCACAGCGGGAGGGGTGATCTGATGATTTCCCATCGACACAAAAAGGGCTAGTAACTGAATATTTAATCAGACATTGTTATCAGATTTTAAGACTACAAAATTGAAAATTTGAGGGTAGTAAAAAAACCAGAAAGTCTGACAACCTGTTTTGCTTAGGGGTATCGCCCAAGAAGTGAGGTAGACAGTCGTTCCATATAAAATACTAATACGCAGCTGCATACGGTTAGAATAGAAGTAGACCCCAAATTTATTAGGAAAAGTCTAGGTCATCTTTTCATGTGGTACAGACAACAGCAGGTCAAAGTATACCAAACTGTCAAATTTTACCATTCAAATATTAACCTACCCCCATTGTAATAAGGTTGAAAATCGATTGCAGAAATTTGACAGATTGTAGTAACTTGATGTGCTGTTGTCTGTACCTAAAGGATAAATGATAATCATCATCTATAGAAAGTACAGACGACAGCACATCAAGTTACCACAATCTGTCAAATTTCTTCAATCAATTTTCTACCTTATCGCAATGGGGGTAGGTTAATGTTTGATTGGTGAAATTTGACAGATTTGTATACGTTGACCTGCTGTCGTCTGTACAAAGAAGAAAATCATTAACCCACAACCGTACGTGGTGATGGTGACCAATTCCTATACCCGTATAAAAAGAGATCTTAACCCTAGACTAGCCACAGCCATTTTCAGGAATACCTAACAGTCTCCATTTCGTCGACATAGCCAGCTTACTGAAACATATTCTTACGTTTCATAGAGCCGGGCGAAATAACATTGTTTCGTATTACTCTTGAATAAATAAGTAGGGATGCCTACGACTGTTAAGTGACATGCTACTGTGTTAGTTTGTCCTGTGGATTCGCTTGTCAATTGTTTTTCTTTTGTTCTGATGTTATGTGGTTTGGTAACTGTAAGAAAGGGGTTACACGATCAGTCTGGCGTCATTCTGGCATCAGTCACAGACTGACGGGCAAAAAACACGGTACATTTTGGACCATCAGTCCGTCAGTCACCCGGTTACACGATCATTCTCCCATCCCATGACCAGACTGATGGAATTGACTGACGCCAGACTGATCGTGTAACCCCTGTCTAAAAGAAGAAAGATAATTGGAAGAACTCAATTAATTGTCGATAATAAAATATTCGAATTGGGAACTTTCTCGTTTTTGGGAAGTGGATTAATATTATAAAGCTTAAGTTTGTTTAAATGCGGTAATCTCAGTGATTACTGAGCCGATTTAATAATTCTTTCAGTGTTAGATAGTTATGTGTGCACGAAGAAGTCTTACGAAATGCGAGGGAGTACAGACGACAGCAGGTCAACGTATACGAATCTGTCAATTTTTTCCAATCAAATATTAACCTACCGCCATTGCGATAAGGTTGAAAATCTATTGCAGAAATTTGACAGATTGTGGTAAGTTGATGTGCTGTCGTCTGTACATGTTACGTATGGATATGTACATTGTCATATACGTGTTGATAATGTACTCAATCACTCATTTTCATAATCAATCATGATTTTTACGTACGTGTACGTTGAAAAGAAAATTATGTGTTGAAGTCAAATAAATGTAAATTTTTGGCAGCGCATCATTTATGAATAAATGAACTCCCAAAATAAGAATACTGTGCTACCAGAGCCTCCCCAAATTCAGAAAAATAATAAATAAAGCTAAACTTTTGATTTACACGTCTGTATAATAAAAAAGAATCATTGTTACTGTCTATTAAAGTATTCTCTACTTTTTTTTTCTAAAATACATATATATATTATTTTGACCGTCTTAAAACCCATATGCCCAGCAAAACCAAATAAACACACAAACATACAAACTAACAACATTTATTACTACACATTGCCAAATATTATCGACACATAAAACTGGTAGCGTCACGGTTCGTGGCCTTCCAGTTACGTAACTCTCCTGTCAAATAAAAAACGACCTTATAAACATTAGGTTAAGGTTCAAGTTGACATTGACAACAGTTATTGATGGCAGCCATTTTTCTGACGTAATATCTGTTTAAGTATTTGAAGGTAGTTGTTGATTTATTTTCTGTAGAAAGAATCGTTAGTAAAAGTAATGATAAACTTTGTGTAAATAATAGATAGATAGATATACTTTGTTAGGTACACCAATTTTTACATTTTTGATCTTAAGGTGAATGTAAAAAACTTTTTATTGCGAAATATCATAGTTTCGACAGTTACATTTGAATTGACATCAGAAATTACTTTGTGGGGTATTATAACCGGAAATCATAAGATCACGCCTCATATTGAATGTTAACTTAGGTAAAACATGAAAAAACCATTTTATATTTGAATTTCCCGCTTCTAGTGGCCGAATGCACCTTAAACGAATTATAAAGTAGGTGACATAATGGGCGGTCTTATCGCTAAGAGCGATCTCTTCCAGACTACCTTAGTTTTATAATGTAGGGATGGATATGGGAAGGCAGGGCCGGATTAACCTGTCATGGGCCTGTAGGCAATAAAATTTTTGGGCCCCTTTTCTTACCTACTCTGACTGACTAAGTAAATCATGTGATGTATTTTTTTGCATTCTTCCCACATTCCTTAATACAATTCCCGATCTAGGCATGGATGACATGACGTCCTAAGGCGGGTTGTCTCCGTGTCGCGTAGAGTCCGCGTACGTTTGTCTAGTCAGTCTATTCTACTTCTATTAAGAGTTTAAATACACACAAAGCACAAAGTTTTTTCCAATTCGCTGTCGTAAAACGCTCCTGCCTAATAGCATCCAACGAATCGGAGATTTCCTCATCGTAAAACGATATAAACCGTCCAAACGCGTTCCAATTTTTTTAAATCCGTATTTTTAAACCTTTTTCATGGCGAGACCCCCTTTCCAAGAAGAAATATTTCGCGACCCCCCTGTGTTTGAAGACTTACGATTTTCACATACACCAAATCAAAAGTAATTAAAACAGTGTTTTTGAACGCTTTTAAAGAGGAGTTGCAAAAGTTTGGGAAATGCCTTTCAGTAGAAAAAACAATGAAACTATATTAACTAGTTATCTAAAGGACAGACTAATCGATCGCAAATTGACCAGGTTGCAGTAAGTCCAAATCACAAAATGTCTACATAGCTGTTCAGTCTTCGTCTCATACAGTGGCGTAGCGTGGCTATCCGCCACCGGGGGCGGGAGACAAATTTGCCGCCCTCGACTTTAGATGTAGTGTATATGTAAGTGTCGAAGTGCATCCAGCCTTTAAAAACGTTGTGGGCATATCACAAATGAGAAGAAAAAGTTTGGAATTGAAATGGAGGGAGCGAAGCGAGCGCGAATTTTTTTTTAGTTTTAAGATGAAAAGGTAAACACTGTAAAAGAAGTGCATGATAGAAAAGTTGCGAGCAAAGCGATCGCGAAATTTTTCCAGTTTCAGGATTTAAAATAAACAACTTTTTTAGTAAGACTATTGGTTTTTGGCAAATCCCAAAAAAATATACATCGTGTAGCCTCTGGAGGCGCAAGTGAAAAAAGCGTTATTTTTTAAAAGTATGCGCGACTTTTTCGAAAAAAATATTCTCAGGGTATCAAAGGACTAAACATAGAAAAACAGTAGGATATAATTGGAGGATGCGAGCGAAGCGAGCGCGATTTTTTTAGTTGAATGGCAAAAATAAGAACAGGAAGTAACTAGAGGACGCGAGTGAAGCGAGCGCGAAATTTTTGCAAAAATCGGGTTGCAACCTGTCTTTATACAATGTAAAAATGGGAGTAACTTTGAAAAGTTCAATGCGATTGTCATTTTCTGGTAATGATTCAGGGGCCCCGGGGCACTGCCTCGGCTAGCCCCTTCGTAGCTACGCCACTGGGTGTATGTGAAAATCGTAAGTCTTCAAACACAGAGCACACTAAAACTTTATTTAAATTTACCTTAAAATCGCAAAACTCATATCACATGTTGTAATTAAAAATTACGTAGGTATTTCAAAAGTTTGTGAACTATTAGGCTGCAAATTATTATAAAGCTACGAAAGCTTACAGAAAACACCCAACGAATCGGGAATTCCCCCAACGTCAATGAAATCCAGTTGCGTTCCAAAGGATTATATTAGTTCTACTATTAAATATTAGATGGTTTTGTATGTATAAAGTGTTACTTGCGTTGAAAAAAAGAATAGTTTTGTTGATTATCATTTTCGTTCGATCCATAAAACTTCTTTTGCGGACTGCATTGCTGTAGGCGGGGCCCCTGTCGGTGCTGGGCCCCTAGGCAGTTGCCTAATCTGCCTTAAGGTTAATCCGGCTCTGTGGGAAGGTAAATAATGTAGGGGTATTTTTGATCAAACCCAGTGCATGAGGGCTTATTAAAACCTTGCATATGTGTTAGTAGCTCCTAAACAGACGGACATATTTCTATGCGGTTAATTTTATGTATGACTAACTAATAAAATATAGCCTATGTCACCCGGTGATAGTGTAGATTCCCAACAGTGGCAGATTTTTTCTAATCGATTCAGTAATTTCGGAGCCACAATGCAAAATCATCAAATAGATCTTTGGCAGACGTTTCGGATAGTCAGAAGCTAGAAAGTCTGAAAACCAGTCTTTCCGAAGGATATTGGGTTTCCCGGGAAACTGAGTAGAGGAGACCAATAAAAAAAATCGTAAAGCGGTTAACGTAATACATCTACCTATCGAGTTTTAACTGTGTAGTCTTAATAGTTTCGGAATAAAGTGGCTGTGACATACGAACGGACGGATAGACATGACGAATCTATAAGGGTTCCGATTTGCCATTTGGCTACGGAGCCCCAAAAATATGGTAACGCCAGATCTCACAATAAATAAACAAATACCTACAGCACAGTTTAATATCGCTTAGCTCCCTGCTCGCCCCCCAAAGCGTGAAGACAGCAATAAATTCCTGACGTCATCGTGGTCGAAGCAATATAAATAACGCAAGTACCCCCTCAGTATGGACGTGAGGGTATGTGTCAGGTGGTTTGAAGACCATGGGACAAACGCTACTATGCACCTACTATTAGGCACCGACAGCAAAAATGACCGTTTTTTCTTAAAATTATTGCTTACTATGACAGCCAGGACCCACCAGTTTATCGTGCCTTCCGAAACACGGAAGAACTCGTTATGACAAGATGGTCACCTATCCACGGACCTTCCGCGCCAAGCATTGCTTAACTTTATGATCGATCAATCTACGGCTTTGACTTAGCCACGAGCTCTTCTGTATATATCTATGCAATATTCTTTTATATCGAAGAGGGTCGATATTTCTCAAAGGTATGTAAAACAAGGCATCTTACACAAGGCGACAAGGACTGTTTATCATATACCTTTGTGAGAAATGGACGCGGCCATTCTGAATTCTAAAGTACATTTTACATGTGCTTAGAATAGGGTGGGTATCGTCTATGTTGTAGGTAGGACAAACAGTTTGATATATCTTTTTTTTAACGATGGGAAATCATCAGAATGACCCCTCCCGCTGTGGGTGACAGCGGGAGGGAGTGTCAGACTTTTACTGACTAAAACCGACCGTGTTCCTTCGGGAGCCCTTGTGTGCCAGGGCCGAGGTAACTCTTTCGAACAACCCGCAGCCCCGACGGGCTCTGGCCCTAGTGGGCCCCGCAGGATAGTTTGATATCAAATAGACTTAAAAGTTGCAACAGAAAGTTTCGTGTCTCGGAAACCACTTAAAATTGCTGGGTCCCGGCTGTCATTTGAACATCTTCCAGTAAGTAGTAAGCTTCCAACTCAGCCCGTGTTACGTGGGAACTACTCCGCCCACCCGGATAAAAAGTAGCCTACAGCCCTCCTCGATAAATGAGCTATACTATCACTGAATGAACTTCTCAAATCGGACCAGTAATAGGCATGACGACAGGGTAAAAAATAAGCAAATCCATTTAGTCCGTAATTTATATTATCGCAAAATATTGGACACGTATTTTTTGTTTTTAAAAATCTATCAATAATAACAAAGATAATGAGTATTAAAATTCGGGAGTGGGGGGTCCTGACGTCACACCTATGTCAAAATCGTACGTAGGCGTGACGTCACGCGCACGTAATTATTTGTTGAGATGAAAAACGAAAAAATACGTATGCAATATATTTTTTTAATCTAAAACACGGACTAATTAGATATTTTTTGTCGTCAAGCCTATTCCTGAGATTATTGCGTTCAAACAAACTTTTCAGCTTTATATTACTTATTCTTCTTCTTATCGAGTGAGCTGCAGGTTTAATCACCTAACAAGCCCTAGTGTCAGAGTTTTCTCAAATCCGCCAGACGGCCTCTGACGTGGATTTATACACGACTGCTACTGAGTAGTATTCGAGGACGCCGGCTTTACGTGCCCTCCCAGGCACGGGGGTGTAACACCGCCAACCAGGGCCGCGCCGCCCCTGTGTGCGATGTGTGCGGCGCACACAGGCGCCAAGGCACTAGGGGCGCCGCACGGCAGCACAGCGCTCTTACCTGCCCCGAAAATGGCAGCGCCGCGCGGATACGCGGCCACTCCGCCGTCAAGGCGAAAGAAGCGTCACGACCCGAAGCGGCGACTCTACCACTTCCTGAGCTTTGAACTGTTAACTCCATCTATTCCCTCTACGATTCCCTCACATGGTTGAGCGAATAGATGGCGTTAAAGACAATTTAAAGTCTGTAACTGTAACGTTTTTGGTACAAACGGTTATAGTTAACACAAATAAGTCAGTTTTCCCAAGAACTTTATACCCAAACCAAACCAATTTCCATTCCCCGCTCTTTTATAGTGTTCCATAGTAAAGTAGAAACTCTTATAGTTTCGCCATGTCTGTCTGTCTGTCCGTCCGCGGATGATCTCAGTGACTGTTAGCGTTAGAACACTATTTGGTACCAATATGTATATCAACCACGCTGACCGAGTGCTAAAACAAAAAGTGGAAATAAAAATTGTTAGAGTGTCTTCCCTACACGTAGTGCGGAATGATTTTTTTTTTCATTCCAACCCTAACGTGTGATATATCATTGGATAGGTATTTTAAAAAGAATAGGGGTTTACTAAAATCATTTTTTGATTATGTTAATATTTTCGGAAATAATTGTTCCAAAACTTTTGAACCGTAAGTTTAGAAAGTATGAAAAAATCTCAAATGTAGGACTCTATATAAACTTTATAGGAAAATTATTTTGAACGTGATATAGACAGCAGGTTTTGAGATAAAGCACTTTTTTGGAAACCGCAAATTAATGATAAATTTAATGATAATGAAAAACAAAGTTATTTTCTGTTGTTGTAGGTGATACGTTCACTTTTCATAGATAATGGTACGGAACCCTTTACGTGTGAGTCCAAATCGCACTTGGCCGGTTTTTTCTATATTTACTCTTTCGGTCTTCAAACCATAAAACAAAATTCACACTCGGTACGTCTCGCCTGCAGAAAAAAGAAGTCGGGATCTACCCTCGGTTACTTTTTACTGGGTTCATTTTCAGTATCAAAACTGAAAAAAATTGCGCGCTCACTTCGCACGCGCATTTTCTATAATGACGGTTTCGATCCTAAATCCAACTGAATAGATCGCGCCTTAGGTATAAATTTTTTTTTTCATTATTTTATGAAACCTAAATTCGACGGTGGCAAAATTGTCTCCCGCCAGTGGCGACGCTGGGCATAAAAATTTCGCGCTCGCTTCGCTCGCG